>JAHWFP010207371.1:0-52116 GCA_023313725.1 Lithobius niger | reverse complement strand
AACAATTTGCTACTACCTTTTGCCTATAGGCCGAACCTTTCTCAACTTGGTCACCTCTTTATAGGTTTTTGGTTTGGCTTTAATTTTGTTGTAATTTGTTTTATTTCGTTAGTTTTGGGGTTTTGATGTCACTCCTTTGAAGGGCCGAACTACTCTCAACTTGGTGGCCTCTTCACCAGTTTTTGGCTTTGTTTATTTTGCTTTGTTTTTAGAGTTGGTTTATTTTTCGTGAATTCGACGTGAATACAATTTCTTTGGCAACGTTGTTTAGATTTATCATGCTACACTAGTGTGTGTCTAGGCACGCACGTCAGTATATACGTTGTCATTGTCCGAACTTTGGTCGTCCAATGAGAAACGATGCCGACAATACTAACAATGGTTATAACAATATTTTCGTACTTATGTGCCGTTCCACGCCATCCTCGTTACACCCCTAGGCTAACCATGATATGTACGCAGTTCGCATCGTGCTGCAGCCATTCGGTCAATTTCATAGGTGGAAGCCTTCCCGTTATCTCGGTATCGATGAATAATCACCCTGAGGAAATTAACATGGGATGAGCGGACTAGAATTAGCTAGCTAGATAGTTATACATTTTCAACGTTATTGAGGGTCAGATTTTGCATTGAAAGTAGCTTAGCTTGCATTCCTACACGAGTTAATTTTTGTCAGGTTGGTCACAGCTCTCGATTTCAGCACAATTTAAGCTTTTATACCGCATAATTATTTTTCCCCAAGTACCTGAAATGTGCCCAACTATGCTTGAAGATATAAGACACAGACCATATGGCGCCGCGCTACAATGGTTTACAATCTCGACAATTGAACTGATGTGATGTTTGTGGTGATGATTGTTGCCTAACTTGGCGCGACACACTTGTGTGTGTCTAGATTATAGTAATAATACTTAGTAAATTTGGTGTGGGTGTTGTGGCATAATGGCACATTCCTCACACATGAGCCGATTAAATGAATCCTAGTTGCTTCCCGAAAATACATAAGTTGCAATGTCCTTTAGTTTTTCCTTGGATTTAAGGGTTTGAACGTCGCATTAATTTTCCTACTTTGGTTGTTCTTGGTCCGTTGCGTATATTTTTATGGATCAGGGCCAAAAAAGTAGAAGATATACGTTCCTGACTGCATAAGATTCAACAGCAGTTTATTTTATTTTGGTTGTTTTTAAAATTCTTTTGTACTTGTGGGTCAACCTGGTCCTTAATTACAATCAGTTGAATTTCCATTTTATTCATATAATCGTAACAACCCTGTTCAAGTCCAGAAAGCCTCTTCATTATGACTGAGCAGAAGAGCTCCGGCCTTTGGTTTTAAAGGTAATGGGACCCATTCACACGCCGTCTGACAAGTCCAAAAGGCTACGAAAATAGGTTGGCATCTGTATTTGATCGCTCGCACATTTACAGATTTTATTCTGCTTTAGTTTAATCTGATGACGGTGTTATGTAAACTTTTACAGCTTTTTCCCTCTGTGTGTATAGAGACTGCTCTCTGCCTTGTAGATGGGTGGTTGTAGGGGTTTTGAGCGTCGTCGGTCGCGTGCGTCCAGCGTCGCGCTAATCTCTGATTGCGGCCGTCCGGGGGCGTCTTTGAGGCACGCGAGCTCGTGGTCCTGGTCACGCCACGGCCCCACAAACAGGTTAATCACGGCCATCAACCATATGATCAGGAGGGACAAAAAAGAACTACCGTGTTATGGACTCGAGTGGTGGATGGTCAGGCTCTCTTCTCTCTCAGACAGAGGATGCTTGTTATTCGTTTTGTTTCGTGGACCTTATGTTTTGAAAAACAGGGATTTTTTGTTGTTATTTAACAAGAGAATCTTCCACCCTGTGTTTTTCATCTGCCTCGCAAGATAGCGTTGAATTATAATGGAAAAGTGTCGCGATTTCGCTTTTTTTTTTATCCTTACTATGTAGCTCAACGACGCAAAAAATAAGCCCAAAAGCGCGCACATATCCTCTTCGCTTCAAAAATGTTGAAAAGAAGAGGGCCCAAAACGGGTCCCTGTGGGACACCATGAGTAACAAGTGTTCTGAAGGTTTACCGTGTGTCCATAACTACCGTGTTTCGAGTAATGGATGGGCGGACTCTTCTCTTTCATGAGAGCGGATGCTTGTTATTCGTTTTGCTTCGTTGGCCTCACGTTTTGAGAAATACACACCTTTTTGTTGTTATTTAATAAGAGAATCTTCCACCCTGAGTTTTCTACGTCTGCCTCGCAAGATAGCGTTAAACTACAACGGAAAAGTGCCGTGATTTCGCTTTTGTTTTATCCTAACTACGTAGCTCCACGATAATATATGCCAAAAATAAGCCCAAAAAACTGTAGCTTATTAATTTTTTTGGGTGTTTCTGACATCAACATGATGTTAGTGTCTTTAATTTATTTTGTAAGTGGCCCTCCGAGCCGAAATTTATCGCTTGATATCAAGACCCCAAAGCGCGCGCATATCCTCGTCGTTTCAACAACATTGAAAAGAATAGGGCCCAAAACGGATCCCTGTGGGACGCTGGAAGTAACAGTGTTCCTAACGAGGGGTCCGATAAAGGCTTGACTAGTGTGTTTGATTTACTGATTTATCTTTGATTTACTGATTTATCTTTCATTTACCATGATTTACGAATGATTTACTGATTTACATTGATTTACTGATTTACAATGATTTCCCGATTTAGGATGATTTACTGATTTACACTGATTTCCTGATTAAGGATGATTTGCAGTGATTTACTCTTGATTTGCCCTGATTTACCAGTGACTTATCGACTTATCAGTGATTTACAGTGATTTACTGAGTTATTGATTTACCAATGATTTAACCCCCGTATTTAACCCCCGTATTGATTTACACGCTTGTCGGACCCCTCGGTTCCTGATGCCTCTTCAACAGATGGCGGACATCTTTGGACTCTTGAAGAAACCTTTAGAACACTTCCGGTGTCCCACAGGGATCCGTGTCCCTCTTCTTTTCAATATTTTTGAAATAACGATATTTGCGCGCCTTGGGGCCTTGAGGTCTTGAGTCTACCCGTTATCAAGTCGTATAGTTTGACTCAAGAGACCTCTTACAAAATAAAATAAAACACTTACATCATGTTGATATCAGACACTTAAAAAATGAATAATCTACATCATTAAAAACATACAGTGTGCATGAGTGCTTGTACATCTGCTCCTCTGGAAGTAAGGCCCCTTATCAGGTGAGAGTAGCGCAAAATGAAAGAAAATTAAAATACGCTTCTAATGGCCCTATTTTCGTCAGTGTAACTTGATTTTTTGGTCCTCAAATACGCAAAAAACTGTGAGAACTGTTTCATGACATTTTGAGTTTGATCAATATTTTCTGTTCAGAGAAATTAATCAGGAAAGTTCCGAAAAAAATAACACCTAAAACCACGAAGTATTTTGCGTCATACTTGATATAAGCAACACGACACACAGATCTCAAAATTGGTAGGTTTAACTGGTTGGACGCGGTTTTGAAAGGTGGTCAAGTATTCGTGTTTCTGAAGCACGGAGGTGCACGGATTGAGCGAGCAAAGTGATGGATTTCTCATTTGCAAGCCTGTGACGTACTCAGGGAGTAGACGATTGAATCCAAGAATAATCTCAGGCCGGATCCTAACTAAATTTCCTTGCAACGAGTTTTTAAGGCTCACTGCAAAGTCATTCATGACCGTTTTTACTTTAATTGCTGTGCAGAAAAAAAGGTGGGTTGCATTTTAATTCACAAATTCAATGTGCTTTGGATCCGAGAAAAACAATTCTGACTACGGTAGGTACAACCTACAGACTGTTCCCACAGAATCGTGTACAGAATCGTGTTGGGAGTTGTATTCTAAAGCCCAGAAGCTATCAGAATGCTTCCAATTTTTCGCTTGTTATTTCTTCTCCTGACTAGGTAAGAACAAATTTGCAAAAAATCATCCGCTCCAGATTTTGCATTCATGCTTTTTCCATCCCGAAGGTCTGGAAACATGAATTTGCCTATCCCGAAGCTATAGGTTCAAATCACGGCAGGCCCCAAAATATGTGACGTACTCTGGGAGTAAATGATTGAATCCAAGAATAATCTCAAAACCAATTTACTCCTTACTGCAAAACTAGGGGTCTTTGCACCGAGAACACATAGCAGGCATTAAACACAAGTTTAGGAGCTTGGCCTAATCCTTAGCAAAGTTTAGGGAGACAACCTTTTGAGTTGCCTCCCTACTTACTTTTCTGTTGTCCGGACCCTAGTATTTATAGTGGGGCCGAACAATAGAAATAGCCTAAGGCATTACGTTGCGCATTGGCTAGCAGGTGCGAGTCGGTCCTAACTGGTTTAAACAGGCTTATGTAACTGCAAGGTGAACCACGAGCGTTCAATCGTGTTTCGTCCTGCTATATGTAAATAGCATGTTACAAGCCTTTTCAACATAAAGCAAACCATTTTTACTGTATATGAATACTACGTGTATTTTTTATTGAATGTAATGAACGAATTGTGAGCCATAAGTAATGGTTATTGTCCTCTTATTGTAACAATGAACGTTGATAAGCTGTTTTAGAAGCGATCGAGGCAGCAACAATACTCCCGAGGGTGCAGCCCAAGGCCCCGAGTGTTTACCTTTACCAGCCCAGCCTCCCCTCTGAGTCATCATGGTATCGACCAAGGGAAGAACGATGAAGCCAGTTCCGAGGATGACGCTTTTATAGGTGGCCTGTACCACGCATGCACAGAAGGATAAGCTACGAGGCTGTCAGGGAAACCAACAAATTTTTCTAAGGGTAAATCGCATTTGAGGAAGGAAATGCTGTAAATGACAGGTAATGTATATAATAAACCAATGATGTAAAATAATTTATTGATAGGATACAAAGCTATGGCGTGTTCAATTCCATCAACTTGTAACCGCATGTCACCACTTACCGCTGACAGCCCTATGGGGTCCCCCACGGGACCTTCACACTGTCACCAATCAACACTTTCTGACCCCTCGCCCTCGGGCAGGTTGCTTCCAAATTCCGTGTTAATTTCTCACGTTCCCCTCCTCATTCCAATCCGGGTTAGGTTTCGCTCTATAGGCCTCTATCCAACTTCGCTTATAATTTCTCTCCCCGTTAACTCAACTAGAATTTCCATAATTTCCTCTTCGTAAGCGTCTCCACCTCCCAATGATGCTGCCAACAAGAAGCTCAGCCTATCCAACTTCGTATCAGATTGGTGTAGTCTTCATTCTTCATTCGACCCTGATTTATTGGACTCTGATTCATCTGTCCTCGATTCGTTTTTCTCTTCTTCAACACTGGTTCATTGGATACGGCGGGTTCTTTCGGGAGACTCAAACCACTTTTCTCCTTCTTCAGATCCTCCCAAATCGGTTTGCTAATGTGTATGTACTTGTAACTGCGGTTTGATTTTGGCTTTCCTAAGGTGAGATCGTTGTTGCGGTATATGACATTATTGTTTTTTTAGAAACGAGGCGGCATGAAACCAAGACGTCGAAGTCATGTTTCGTACTGCAAGTCTTTTGGGTTAGCAAACTACACAGTTAATTCCGTCCTTGGTAGTGCTTTCCTACCAACAAGTTCCCATTCTCGAATATTTTCGCAGTTTTATCCCCGATCATGAGGTCTCCAGAGTCCACGTTGTACCATAATCCAAATGCATTATCGTTATCTTTCTGTGTTTTGAAAAGTTTGTGCAAATGATACTTTGCGATTACATCCAACGCTTGTCCCTTCAAAAGAGCCTCCGAAGACTGAAGCGAGCCCCGAGGAGGAAGTTCGAGAGGAGTCAGTATTGTAGATGTATAGAATTGGCATCGTAATGGAGAGGGTTCTGAGCTATTAGTTTGTCTCGTAGTGGGAGTGCAAGTGTTGATGAAACCTTTATGGGTTCCGAACCTCTGGGAGCACTCATAACACACTGGATTTCTTCCGGAGAAGATGCTCTGATATGTTCAGCCTCATCATTCGTATCATCTACGCTCGTCTTTTCACATTTCGATTTATCCGGGGCTTCCTCGCATTCTAAGATCATTAACACATTTATGTTTATTCTCCATTTTTTCTTCCTGCATTAGTAGCAAGGGTTCCTCTTTTTATCGTCCATTCAAGGGAAAGGGGACTCGTGATATTATATACTTTCAACTCTGTCGAGTTGAAAACCCTCACAATACGATCGTACCCATCATAATCACATATAGTTATATTTCGTTTCACGTCATTTTGAAAGAACGTATCGCAAACATTCAAACTTGAATGAGGAATGTGGTGAGAACATCCAAGCGTAATGCAGAATGCATTTAAATGTTTTTATTGATGTTTACATGTACCCATTATGATTTACATTTGTTTATTGCACGTTTTGCGATATGTTTAATGATCGGTCTGTGGATTGATACAACAGTAACGCTTATAGCCGCGTGTGAGGTGGGGAAAATGACGATGCTTGAGGAGGGGAATGCACAGAATTTACATGGAATTTAGTAGCAACCAGACCGGAGGTTCAGACAGTGTTTCTATTGCGACATCATGAGGGTCCTGTCGGGACCCGTAGAGTGGTCTGTGGGGGATGGCACTCTGGGTTCACTAGATTTATGTAGAATTTACGTGTGTTTTGGTAGAATTTACACATCGTGGTGGGGGGTGTCGCCCAGTTTCTGAGTGTCACACTCTGCATACTTTGGTAGTATTTACAGGGATAATTTGGCAGATATACACATCCCAATGGTGAGAGGTCCTGCGTGTGTTTAAGGCTTCCGGGCTTGGCGGTCCTGTGGAGTAACCAGATTTATGTAGTATTTACATGCTTTTTTGCAGAATTTACACTTCCTGATGGGGCGAAGCCCTTGGAGGGAGGGGCGTATAGAGTGAGGTCCCTGCAGGTGAGGTCTCAGCTGGTGAGTTTTGAGTGGAGGGATTGATCCGGGAGCCCCAGGGGGTTACGGGGTCGTTCCGGAGCCCCAGGGGGCACCAGTGTACTGTAGGATGGTTCCCGCGGGCCACCAAGTTTACGTAATTTTTACATGGTGTTTGGTAGGATACACATATACCCTGATACGTTATCATCATACAGGGTGAGGTCGCGTGGGTGTGCCATCGGGAGGAGGGGGGGGGGGTAATCATCTGAAGCAGTAAGACCCCTGGAGTAAGGTCCTTTGGGAGGATTCCAATGGTGGGGATCCCGCGGGGTAGCCAAATTTACATAGTATTTACATGCGTTTTGGTAGAATTCCCACTTAGCAATGGGGGGGTGCCGTTACGTGGGGGCCCTTGCGGTGAGGCGGCGATCAGCCCGTAGGGTGCGGTCCCGTGGTGGGGGGGGGGGGGTCGGGTGATGACGTCATTTCGCATATCCTCGCGTGTGTGTTCTGTCTGTCGTGGAATATCTCTCTCGAATAATCGTGACGATTCCTACATTGGGACATTGGTTACTATTACTGTTTCTATTATTTTTGTTACCAGTGTTGTGTGACGCTAACCTACGAGTTTCAAAAAAGTTGGGGATCGACTATTTCCCTTTCGTTCTTTCAGCCACAATGACCCAAAATGATGACACTAAACTTGTATATGGAAATAAGCCGGGAGTCTGGAGCCTGCAGACAGAGCAACCCGTTCGTGGTCGAACAGAATTGGCCAGTGGGGAGCAGTCTTGAATGTCAAATTGATATTTGCACTCGTATACTTGGAAAACGTGGTGCCTTGTATCGGCTACCGCTTCCGTCTTGACGCGCAGTCGTGTGCGCAGCGTCTCTTGGACGGCCTTGTCTCGGTTGGTCACGTGACACTCGCCGACTAGCTGTTTGACAGTCCGTCATCAACCCTCACGTTCGATGCTATCGTTATTAATTAACGCTCAATGGTAAGGAGGGGTGGGTGTAGTTGGTGGACTGGACAGACATACGGATAAGCGGACTGAAAGACAGACATCTCCAAACCTCGAGCCGCCACCGACGAACCAACTGCAAGCGCAACAACCAAGCTGTTACACAACGCCTTCTGGTGACAGAAAAGGGGGGAAGAAAAGAAGTTAATCCGTTCAATTAACGGGTTGGCTTCACACCTTTGGTTCAGAGAGGGCGCCACCACCCACTCCTTGCTTCGTTTGTTTCATTAGACGATAGGGCGGCGCCGATGCAGTGCTAGTCATCCAAGCCAGTTGCAGCAAGCAGACACGGTCACTCGTTTTCGTTTCTGCTACTCGGCTATTGATTGGCTGTTCGCTGGCCCACGGGCGCTTTTCGACACCCCCCTCTCCCCACTCACATTCCCCCCCCCCCACGACCCCACCATTCCCGCCCCCACCTCACTCACGTCAGACGCAATAATTAACCGGCTCGCACGACCTGTCACACGGCGCGCGACAACCGAAATTCCGGCCCCAATGCTCCTTCTCTCTCTCAGCGCAGTCGCTGATTGCAACTCCGGCGTATCAGCGTGAACAGTCTATAAGGAACCAAACATTCCAGGCCCACCCGCAAATGAATGAGCTGTTCGTAACTGGGATACAGAGGTGGATGAGAGTTTTCCGCCCCGAAACGACGACTTTCATTACTTACTCACACTAAACGTACCAATAAGGAATGGAATTGCAATACCGTTTTCTGGACAAGGTGGTTTTATTTTTTCTCTTTTTTTACCCTTTTTTTTTCATTCTTTCGTTGCGTCGTTCCCACTTGGCAACGCCTTTTTGTTTTGTTTTCTACTATTTTGGAAAGCAATGCTGCAAGGGGCAGTCTACGTTTATTGGCAAGGCAAGAAATAAACGTGTTAGGGAGAGACTTACTAATTTCGCAGACGGCTACTAGACGGCGCTAGGGGTTCTCTTTCCGGTATCCTGATCGCGCCACTGCTTAGGGGAAATTGCTTTGCATATTTTTACCTACAGGTGGTTTTTTAGGTAACTTTCCGTGTTAAAACTTTCCTAAAGCAACTTAAACAAGCAAAAACAATATTATTATTTTTCCTTAAATGTCATTGCGGTTTACAAGAAGGGAAGGGCATGAAAGAAAGGGAATGTCAATACGTGGTTATTGACACCCAGACTCTTGACAAAATGGTGCCTAATTTATGAAACACTACAGCTGAAAAGCTACAGGCAATCAACTGTTTGAAAAACTTTCAGAGGGGTCGAAAAAAACGATAGGACGGTGGGAACGGATGCAGATGTGGCTTACGAGCCACAGAGAATAAACGTATAAATGCACCAATTTTGGCCAACGTTTACCCAGTTAAAACAGAACCGACAGAAGATGCCGCTAAAGAGCTGCACATAAGGCAAAATGAAGTTTTGGCCAACTTTTAGCCAGTTAACACACAAGACAGATAATGCAGCTAAAGAGCCAAAGAGAATAAAAAATCAGGTCTAATGAAGTTTTGGCCAATGTTTACCAAGTCAACAGAAACGACAGAAGATGCCACTAAAGAGCTACACATAACGCAAAATGAGGTTCGTTACGACGACGAAAAGATTCATTACTTGCCTTTTATGCATATCCCTCCTCCCTATAAAAGCGTCGACTCCGGACCACGCTTCATCTTTCTTCCTAGGGCTCCACCATGTGTGGTTGCTCATTCAGCTCAGGACCATCTCAGCGAACTTGGACCTCTACAGGCGCTACCGCACCTATTCCAGCATGGAGTTTGGACTATTAGGCCTATGTCCACTTTTTATCTGATTCAAAATCAGAATGAATTCACATGTTCTAATCGCCGCTGCGGACTTGTCTCTAGACCAAGATCTTGAGACCAATGACCACTTCGAGTCCAGGCACCCATTCTCAATGGGCCCAGTCGCGGCGCCCGTTTCTTCAACACATCCGGGTCAGCCACGGCAACCAGCTCCTCTGGGCACCTCGGTTGGCTCATCTTCTATCATGACAAGAGTTGCTCGGTAACCAAGGATTTCACCGTCGTACAGGATGCCAATTGTTTTCTAAACCTGTCCCACCAAGGTCTTGGTCCCGATGATCCCAGTGTACCTTTATAAGACTATTTCCGTTTGATAGCCTTTACTGGCAAATTCCGGGGGCCACCGTCCATTCATCACGCCCTCCATGCCCGTTCACAAGGCGCCAACCTGACAGTCTCCATGGACAACACCTGGGCCAACCAGCGACGGCCGATTACTCGTCCCTCTCCACAGTCTCAGTCAGATGGCTTATCATCTTCCGATGGACCATCTCCGCCTCTACAAGACTCTTCAACATCATTGCCCGTCTGTTTCTATAGTTTCGGCTCCCAATGTTAATCACATCAAGAACAGGCATAGTTCCTTGCGACCCACGAAGCGTGCCCGTCGGATGTTGTGATCCGACCAATCTGGGCCCTACAACTACTGCAAACCAACCACTCAACCAAGACGACCACCCACCTTCTGCACCTCCTTCACCGTGCCTATTATGTCAAGAACTTGGTCCTGATTCATTGAGACCACCTGCGCCTAGTCCGCCTTCCCAAGCCATCCCCGTCTCTCCGCAGTCCCCTCCCGGTTCCCCGGATTGATCGCTGCTCTAACGAAAGGGGGACAGCCTGTCACAAGCCCACAGCTACAAAGGCGTAGGTGCTTGCTCCAACCCTTCAAACAAGAGCAAAGGCACAAGCAACATCCTCTACAGGCCACCACACCTATGGACTGCGCTATGGTCCCATTACCTCTACTAGTAGGCCCCCCTGACCACCTTGACCTTTTTCTCGACACCACCTTCACCTTCTCACCCTCATATCGTCCCTTTTTACCCACAGATGGCCATAACTATTTCCCGAGATTCCTCTAACGTCACGAACTGGCGCGAAATTGGCGTGCTGCTTCATTAGTCGCCTTTTTCAGCGGAGGTTATGCTTACCATTAGATATGTTTCCATATCAGGCTTTCCAAAATCCTAGTCATGGATCCTACGCACCCTGATGGCTCTCCTGAACCTTCACACAATTTAGAGGAACACAATCAAGATGAACCAGTCCTTGCAACGGACCAGGACACTGCCCGTAATATCAGCCCAGAACGTTGCCGCTGCCCAGGATTTTTGGAGCCACGACCTCACTTCGATCTGCATCTCGTTTCTCAGTACCATCACTCCTGTGACTGGTACATTAGGAAGTGTTTTATTTGTTAAACAATTTCAGAGAAGAAATGTTAGGAAATTTTGAAGTATCAGCAACGGTACCGTGCCAGATCCACCTTGAAAGCCCAGAAGTGGGCTACTAAAAAAAGCCCTTCAAAGTTCCACGACTGCAGCTGCAGCAAGAGCACTTTCCGAAATCAGTATTTCGAACCATCAAACAGCCACACCATCGAAGAAGACTGCATTGAAGCCTCCGTCGGCCCATTTGGACCCAACGTCACAGAACACCTTTAAGCCAACTGCTTCGACCAACTGCTTCACGACACAAATATAAATCTACGACCGGACTCCCGACTAAAAACCCGGGCCCAGTCTGTAAACCCACTGACGTGTCTCTGTCCAGTCAACAAGATGTGCCTATTACTGTCGTTCCACCAACAAACACTCATGTCAGTGCAACCAACACAACTCCAACAGTTCCTCCCGCTGTGATTGCCTCGTCGGACCGTCTCTTAGGCCAGGTGCTCCGTTCCCATCTTTGGACGCTCTATGAGCCTCTATTCTGCAAGGACTACAACTTTCTCCCAATGAACTGGTCCACTCTGACGTGAACATTGTTTCATTGCTAGCAACGGCACGTTCGTTTGCAGACAAACACAACAGCCTTCGTGCAGCAAATATCATCTACGGTGGACTTCCTCACTTCGAACACTACCCTGGCGTTGGAGGTGGACAATCTGCTCCACAGAGTCTCTTCTTTGCAATCTGAGGTTATCTTGGTCAAGCACAAGATTTGCTGGCTTTCACCATTGCCGCCAACACCACCTGGCGTACACAGCATTGTGCCAAATCAAGAACACGTCAATCCCCATATATACGAAGCGTATCAGCATCCCAGACCAGTTGTCCAATTCCCACCGGCTCCAAGGCGCCGCAGACCGCCGTCACTTCGTCGTCTCAAGAGTCTGGGTCTCAGTAGTCCCCTGTGTATCCAAGCATCAGCTTACACAGTCCTCTACCACCGCCTTCAATGGAACAGGCCCCTAGTACTTCCGGCGCACCACTTTTTCTTCCAAACATTGATCGCTTCATCCGTTCTTGGTCAGCAGCATCCTCTTTGCCTGATTTTTAAGACCTCAGTGCATACAGTGTATGGCAATTTGATGATACGTGCAATTTCATTCTTGTTTTCTCAGGGATCACCTACTGCTCGGGCGTATCGACCAGACAATTGCCCTGCGCTGCATTTAGCCAGTTGGCTAAAGGAATCACTCTAGGATTCCGGGCCTGTTCGTAATCATTTCTATTCATCTGTTTCAAATACACACCTTCTTTGGGTTCGGCAGCCGGTCCCAAACTGCTATTAGCCGCCTTGTGTTTTCTAAAGATCTCCAATTTCAACCTTGAATGCCATTAGGACTCAACTTCGAATGTACATTAGACTGTGAGTCTGCGCCAGTCATCACTTCAAATTTATTTCACCAACAACTTTGTGATGCCCGGCGCCCATCTACACTGCAGCATCAATAGCTTTGACCAACTTGACAGTGCGGTCCCGGCTACTCAGGATTTCCTACTGGTACATCTTATGTTCATGTATTGCTTTCTTCGTTTTCTGCAAAATGTAACTTTGTTTGGATTTGGACCAGCGGTTCCTAACTGATTGCGAATAACTACTATCTGTAACCATCATCCTTCTAGTGTTTTGACAGCCGATCCACCGGCGATTATGACTCCGATACGACCAGTAGGACACTCTGCGCTTGTAGGCGCACACAACTGGTCCCTCCAACGACTAGCTTCGCCAATGCTGTACTCCCATTAACGATCGGCCACTGATGTGCCATTCCACGATCCTTGAAGATGTCACATCGTGGACATTGCCAGTGCTTCCTACATCACTTAACGTAATGTGAGCTATCCCATTCCTTAGCTATATTATCCTTTGCCCAGAACACATAGAGCATCCATTAGGTTTCAGCATGTAATGAAGAACAAAGACAACAGCAAGATGCACATCTACCGAAGAGTGGCTGTCACCAGGGACCATTCAGCACCTACCTCAAAGCTCCTGAGCAGCTTTTGACTCGTTCGTCGTTATGTCTTGGGTGTGACGGTTGGCTGCTGATGACATGGGCCTCAACACCATACTGCTAAGTTTGAAGGCGACCATCGGAGCCATCGAGATCATCAGTAGCACCTAACCCGTGCCCGTCGCCTGGATAACCAGGAGTATCAGTCCGACTGCTGTCAGCATGGGCCACACCATCCTCTCACATGCGCCCACAACATTCGTGCCTTCAGGAGCGCCTCATCATACAGATAGACTAATGGATGGCGTACGGTTCACAGGGTCAGTTGATTCTGGGGCAGCCAGCTCGTAGCACAGGTATTCGTTACCATGGTCCCGCCGCCATAGGTGATGAGGTCTGCATAAAAGGCAGGTAACATATATTTTCGTCGGCATATAGAAACATTAAAATACCAGGCCACCTGGTTGATTTTTGTTCTCTTGCCTAAACGAAAACATACATTACCTTTACCCACCCGGCCTTCGCTCTGAGTTACCATGGTCCCAACTCGGAGAAAGGAAGATGAAGCGTGGTCCGGAGCAGACGCTTTTATAGGGAGCCTGCACCCACGGATGCACAGAAGGTAGAGCTACAAGCCTGGCAGGGAAGCCAACAAGTTTCGCTAGGGTTTGAGCATTCCAAATGAGGAATATGCATGAAAGGCAGGTAATGAATGTATTCGTTTAGGCAATAGAAACAAAACTCAACTAGGTGGCCATTTTAATGTTTCTGGACGACGTTTTTCAAGACACACACTAGTGTGTCGCCCGCCAAGATGATAAACAATAACAGCTATCCTGATAAAGTGTACATGACCATGGCGACCACTAGACACATTGTGTCTTTACAGCTAATGTGGTTTGGCTATTTTCAGCAAGTTGAGGATAAATAACAATGAGACAGAAAAGGTTGAAACTTGTTTGATCGGGAGACTTTGGTTGCTTGACAACATAAAAGTCACTGTTAGTGACACAGCTTAACGTCTTCTTGTTGAAAAAACGACGTGAATAAGAAGATCGACAAGATTTCTGTGATGCCGTCCTTCTTATCAGCCGTGACTTCTGCTCCTTCGCATTGCCATACATGGTCGCATTCATGGCATCATTTGACGCTCTCAGATGCCCTTCGTTTTCCAGATTGACGTCCTTCGTTCCTGCTGTTGCACTCTCTTCTAGAAGGTCGTCCTTCCAAACCTTCAGACCTAGCTTCTTTTAATCCAAAATTGACTACCTCCTGTAGTTTCTGGACCTTCGTCCTTTGCTTCCTTGCATTCTTCAGTGTCCTTCGTTTGCAGTTTTTCCAGGTCATCACTTCTCCGTTGCCACCAAACATCATTCACAATCATCTTTCATGGGGAAATGAACGGACGACACACCACTATGTCCGAACAACGTCCCACGAACATAACGACAAGCATCCAAAGTCTGCGTGCCATGGTTCGTTCATTCTGCTAATCATGGCCACATTCTGGGCCATTGTCTCCACTCGTTCGGCACGGCTTTCTTCGTTCACACCTTTGCCCCTTTTTTAAGTATTGCCTGCCGACCGAATATAACTGTTGCGACGCCCGCCGCCCCCCACGACGGAGGGGGGGGGGGGCGACCGCGGCCTTCACTAGATCCTCATCATTCGTTTTCCTAGTCGTTTCCACACCACTCTAAAGGTAGTTTCTTCTCTCCAGACATCTCCTGTCAATGCTCTGGCTGGTGCCACTGCTGGCACCTTCCGGACGTTCGTTTCCTACGTCGCCCTGACAATGAATGTCTTCTAACTCGCCCAGACACTACTGCTACGTTACATGATCCCTCGGTTGGGGCCGCTACCAATGCCAAGTATCTTTCACCTTCGCCGATACAACTGTACCTGTGTTAGATCTTCGTCATCAATCTTTGCTGTGCATTTGTCTTGGGCCTTCGTTCCTTGCCCTGTCCAACCACCAACCAGACCTTGTAGAGGCAGATCACTTGACACAGACAGTCGCCAAGAAGGAAAAAGCTCTGTCTGACATTAACCAGCAGAAATCTAGATTTCGTTCTCGTCACCAGACACGTCTTCACGTTGTTCACCGTCCTTGGCTCATGCATCATCTCCACTGGAACTGCCTCCTTTACGACAGCGTTCCGTTGCTTCCACGCCACAGACTTCAAGTCGTTCATCTCCTTCCAAGGTACCCTCACCTTCGCTCCCTTTTACGCCCCACCTGACACAGAAATGGACCACAGGCGTTTCGACATAGGATTGCCCCTCATGTAACATCGGCTTCACATGCAGTTACTTAACGACTCCTTCAGTACCACTCCTGTTTTGGCCCCTCCAACTTCCAACTCTTCATCTGCTGCTACCCATGCCATGGTTACTTTTCCTTCCCTCTTTGCCGTAGCACTGATGGGCTCTCTACTTACCTTACCTACCACTTCCCGTTCAGAGTTTTCCTTGGCCACAACTCTGCCCACTGCCATCATTCGTGGTTTACGGTTATAACGCGATGGTCTTGCCCACCTGGGCTGGAACATTGCGTCTGCATTACAGCCCGAATGCTTTCAGCGAAATCTGCTGCCCTTTGCACATACAATCACTGGACTTGCATCTGAGGCAGCTCTCTTTCACTCAGCAAATGCAGACCTTGCGGAGGAGGCAACTCGCATTCACCATCGAGTCATCAGGCCATCAAGCAAGAAGCCAGTTGAATATGGATCAATTCCAAGATCCACTTCATGCCTGGAGCCGTCAGCACTGTTCTACCTTATAAAAAAAAATAACTCGCCATGCTCCCTATGGTTGTTTGCTCCGATATCCTGTAATGGTCGTTCAGTTCACTACGACCGCTCCTTAAAAAATTAGCATCCGCTATCTGATTCAGCATGCTCGGTTTGGCAATACAACGATACTGCACGATTAGTTCCTGTCCTCCCAGGAATTTCGCGTTATTCCGACCATACCATTCGTCAGTTGTTTTGTGTTCCGTGTCGGGCACAAGCCAAAGACTTTAGGCTTCTGTGCACTACAATATTTCGCATATTGTTACTCCTCTCCAATGCTAATTAGCACTGAGGAGCCAAATCCGCTCTGTCTTTCTCCGTTCGTTTCTGCATGCAGAATGCCTGCCATAAGTCTTTCGCTATGACCTCGGATTCTCGGCCCATTCTAGAATTATGTCTCCTAGTTCAGTACAGCGACCCCAAAAACTCACGTTCACTTCTACTATGCAATAATCTTTCATTCCCTGGTTGCATCATCAGTTCCACCCTTCATTCTGACGGCCCTGTTTTTACATCTGACACGTTCAAGATATCCTCGCCCTTTCTTACCTCAGCAACCAAGGCTCCGGTTCCTCCATGCTCTCAGTGCAATTTCATCACATTTCCTCTTTTAAAACTCCTTGGGTTCTTCTGGTGTATACATCACTCGGCTGATCAACAATCTGATTCGAACGCAACGAATCTCTCGACGTGACACATACTCCTCCTGGGACCGGCAACCAGTTTAGTACACTCAAAACGCGGCCTACATTCGTTAGCACCTTTCATCAACCTTCTGTGCGTTCGTCCGGCACTACTGGCCTTGCTATCGTCAAATATCATGCATTCGCCGATCTAACGGGTTCTTGTTCCCTGTCTCTACTTTGACGTCAAGACAACGTCTGCCTTTCATCTCAGCTTCGTTTCTGCTAAGAAGAAGAAGAAACCCATCCGGCACTATTTTCTACTCACCGTTCATTGCCATCATCCAACCTTCAAACGCACCACCACATGTTCTAAAAGTCAAGTCAGGGCATTCGCCCGCCATCCGTCAACTCGGTCTTTCAGCAACCTCATCGCTTCATGGCCGTTGAAGGTAATTCAGCTGCTTGTACTGTTGTATCTGTTTAGCCTTCACCCTCTGAACCTGTAAGCATCCATGATGGTCTCTGGACTGCTGCTCTTCTCCTTATCAAATGGTCGTTGTGTCTCAATAATTCCCCGTTCTTCCCTTCCCTCTTCTTGCGGACGAAATCAGGACAATCTGGAGGAGTACAAGAAGCAAGTTGACGGAAAACGACTTCAATTGTGCTGGATTCCCTTGCACCCATGGAAAACTTCGTTCGCCATCCGGACTCCTGTATTCCCGTCGCTTCAGGTTCCACAGTCCGTTGATTTTGGGGCAGCCAGCTCATAGCAAGGGCACCTGTTACTATGATCCCACTGTCGTTGGTGACGAGATCTGCTTCAGGGCTATAAATTGCAGGTAATGTTTATTTTCGTCGGCGTATAGAAAAATCGAAATACCAGGGGCACCTGCTCAATTTTGGTTTCTATTGCCTAATCGAAAATATACATGACCTGTACCCACCCTGCCTCCCCCCTTGAGTCACCCGAGTAACAACTGAGAGGCACGAAAGATGAAACTAAGTCCAGCGCCAACGCTTTTATAGGGGAATTGCATGACACATGCGCTGTGGGATAAGCTACCGAGCTTGCAAGGAGGCCTGAAGTTCTTCTCTAGGGGGAGACTGCATTAGAGGAAGGAATGCTATAAATTGCAGGTAATATATATTTTCGATTAGGCATTTGTCACCAAAATTGACCAGGTGCCCCTAGTATTTTGATGTTTTTGGCCGACGTTTATCCTGTTAAAACAAAAGACAGATGATGCAGCTAAAGAGACACAGAGAATAAATATCAAGCAAAGTGAGTTTTCACCGACGTTTATCCAGTTAACACAAAATACAGATGACGCAGTTAAAGAGCTTACAGAGAATAAATAACAGGAAAAATTAGGTTTTGGCCGACGTTTATCCAGTTAACAAAAGCAACAGAACATGCAGCAAGGCACAGAGAATAAACAAGTGCGTTTTTAGAAATGTTGACTCCTGAAACTGTCATTTTTGAGCACTCCAGTTTGGCGAGTGCTTTTTTTGTGACCTGTGACTCCCTCTTGACGGGGGCAATAAAAATTCTCCCCCCCCCCCTCCCCCATACCGATAAATAATGACAGGTCCCTAATAAGATACCATCGGGGCTAAAAGAGAGAGAACAATGTGTGATGATGTGTACCATAGAGCAGTGACATGACGTAGTATTATTGTATATAAATCTATGCTGGAGCCTTAATGGGTTAACTGCAAGGGGCACTTCAGAGAGTAACAGAAGGGCGTCATACTGAAGCCGATGCTGTGAAGAGTGATTTCTTAGACCTAAAACGCGCGATTTTTGTTGTTGGGAGAAAACAACGTTATTTCAAGCCTAAGAAAACCGCTCTTCCGTTGTTTTTCCCTCCATTTTTATGTAGTGCACCTTGTAGTTATGCCCTCCAAAACCCATGCTGGTGCCAATATGGCGGCAAATGTCACTGCTCTATACGGTAAATAGTGGTTGTTTGTCTACAGTACTGGTTGGTACACGGAATGTGGGAGAGTGTATTTACACTTCAGTGATTTGAAAAGAGGTGTATTTTTTTTTATCTCTCTTTTAGCCCTGATGATGGCTGATTCGATGGCTGCGTTAAATTTGTAGGTGCATTTTAACGCAGTAACCTTCTTTCATTTGGTCATTAATATAGACAAAATTGGCCTAAAATTGAGCCTTGAGATAATCTATCCGCACAAGTGTTTAGAGTGTGTAGAGCTGCAATCATTATTTTTGTACAGCTAGGTCTTCCATGCAGATAGTCACTTACGACATCGAGCTTTAAGTATTCCATGTAGGCCTCTCTCAGTGTTATTGTATTTATTTTTAAAACAAATTCCTGCCAGGCGTGCCAAGTGCTTTCAGCATGTTCAATTAGAATAGCGCCAACGTTACTTCCATGTCAAGGCCTTGAGAAATTCTTCTTTCATTTTCGTTCATGCTACGTTTGTTCCTTTGTTTTTCTGAAAACCGTATTGAACTACTGGTGTTAGGATCTTTTCTGTTTCTAGTAGATTTTACTATACGCAAACAAATTCTGTTAGTTTGTTCACTATCTTTTCCTGGTACTAGTTCCTGCTAATTTGTTTACAACAATAAAACTATAAGGTGGTAGTTTTGTAATCTTTTTATAACTCTATTTATAAATCGGTCTTAACTTTTATAGTTTTAACGTTTTAGGCAACTTTCTAGAATTATAATATCGCAATTTATTTAAAGTGATACAAATTTAGCCGCATTTTCACACCTGTTTGTTTAAAGTTACTTACGGTGGGGATATCCAGTTGAGGTTTAAACTTAATCTTTGGGTTAAGCTCCGGAATAAGGGAAAATGATGATATCCATTACGAAATAAGTTGAGGGCTAAGCAAAATTCAGCCTGTAGGTCGAGGACTAACTTAATACTGAGTAGTTAGCCGCGAGGTATAAAAAGCGGTGATATCCATCCAGGATTAGCGTTATTCTTGAGCTTTAACAACATTTTAACATAAGTATATCGAGGGCTAATTTAGCCTAAAGGTCGAGGGCTAAGAAGTAAAGAGCTAACAAAACCCCAACTTAGTCCAACATGGATATCACCAACTTTTTTCTCCAGTCCACTGGAGAAAAAAGTTGGTGATATCCATGTTGGACTAAGTTGGGGTTTTGTTAGCTCTTTACTTCTTAGCCCTCGACCTTTAGGCTAACTCCCAGGTCGAGGGTTAGTTATATCCAGGGCTAAGCTACTCCGGGGCTACTTTAGACCTCAACTGGATATCCCCACCGTTATAGGTATTATACCGAGTGTAAAGGTAGTTATAGAAATTTTTGGAACACGAAAATTTTTTTCCCTATTTAACTTGGGATTGCTCTCCGTTGGATAATTATTATGACCCCGAACCATAGAGTGTTGAGGGAACTTATTTTTTGCCAACAAAAGACTTCGAACGAGTTAAAGGAGCAAAACTTTGAGCGCACCAAAAAGATCGCTCTACCGTAGGAGCAGTAGCCGATTTCCGCATAGGCTAACGAGGCTACAGCCTAGATCGCCGATGCCTAGCTGGCACCACTGGGGTATTGCTTTCAGTTTTCATCTAATCGATAAAAAGGGAAAAAATAAAACTACTAATGGCTTAGTTACGTGGAAATAAATTAAGCTTTTCGGCAAGGCAACAAACTCCTAGTATAGGTCTATGCTGGATAGTGCGAAAGGACCACGTTGGAAATATCATAAT
Source organism: Lithobius niger (assembly GCA_023313725.1). Lineage (NCBI taxonomy): Eukaryota > Metazoa > Arthropoda > Chilopoda > Lithobiomorpha > Lithobiidae > Lithobius > Lithobius niger. The sequence continues at coordinate 31,871 of JAHWFP010207371.1, read as the reverse complement.
TGATACAGTGACTGCAATGAATTCAAATCGTGTAGGTGCTCACGAATCGTAGCGCAGATGAAACATTTTTTTTTGTTGGTTGGTGATGGGGCAGGGGGGGGGGGGGGCATACAAAGGCTGGTGCGCCCGGCAGTGAATTAATAAATCATGTATAAACATGTATGGGTGCATGTAAGAATTTCTACATTTTATAGTTATTTTGTTATACGTGTATTAATCTATTAACACAAGTCTGTTAGTTGTAGTGGTGTAGCCTATAATTTTCGTTTTGTGTCAGTTTCGGTTTGTAATATACTTCGCAGGTTGTATTTCTGTTGAAGCGATCACAATACGTCAATGACATTCTTTAATTCATGCAGTACTAAATAATATTAAATGTTTATGTGACATTTAAATTAGTTGTTTAGCATACATATTTGATATGTATTCGTATTCGTATTTATTTGTATTTATCTAATCGCAATTCTTTTTGCTGGTGCGCTGTTGAGTGTTGAAGCCAGGTCAGCTTCTGCCTAAGCTTTTTAGCTAAATTGGTTGCTATAGAAACCAATTCAGTTCTCACTAAAATGCTGTTAAAATAACTTCGAATGACGTGTAAGTACACTGTGCATTTCTGATGAAGCATATTTATTGGGGTGTAATGCGTTACCTAACGACCAGTTCTGTCACATGTTGCGTAACATGTTCTTGCGGTTTTCACTAGTTAGCACCAGTAACAGCCAGAAGTCGTTGTAGCAATCGACGTCCCATCGAAAACAATCAAATGTAACCTAACCTGAACTTTCTCGCATATTTACTTTAGCTTCTGATTCTTTAATAAGCAATTAATTTATTAAGCAATGTTTAAGTATGCAAGTCCGGTTTTGGTCGTCCGGTCTTGATGTAATTCCTGCTTATCACTTTGCACAAGAACGATTATCACTTATTAATTGTCCGCTTGGTAAACCATTCAGAGAACTGAACACAATGAGAGGGCTGTGATTGGCTGATACTGCAACTACAGACAGAAAAACAGTCAGATTCAGAGTTCTTAACTTTACTCGTCTCAGCTTTCCGAATAATAAAGGCTTAGTTACCTATTACTGTTCTAAGAACTTTTAACTCGTAACCAAAATGTGCGCTCCTTCATTTCTTAGTTCTTGCAATCTACCAGGCAATTGATTTTTTTTCCTGCTGCTAAGTTATTTGCGACTGTTTTACTTTATTTTCCGATGAAAAGAAAGGGGTATTTTTATTTCAATTTCAAGTTTTTAACTCGGAAGGGAAAAAATGTGTTACCCATGATTTTCCAAATACAGGTACCGTTTGGATCACAGCAGGTCCCCAAAATCTTGACTACCGATAGACAAACAGACAGATTCATATTTTCGCTTAATTCTGTTGTTTACTACCCGCACAGCTAGGGGACTATGCAGCGGGTATTGCGTATTAGACACCGGCAGCAAGTATCAGTTGTGCCAGCGCTAGCGCGTTCGAGAGGTCCAATTTGTGATGCTGGACCCCAAACACCAACTGAGGGGAGCTGACTCCAGACCCGCTGCATTTATGCGATTCTAAACAATATACTTCTGCCGAGGAAGTACACAGTCGGTAACAGCAGTGCACCGAATTATTAAGCACTCGGCTGCTGCTTCCTCTTAGCGACCGGCACTCGGCTTCTAGCTGTGTTTTTAAGTTATTTGCCGAGTGCACTGTTGCCCGTGTAATAGCAAGGGGCACCATGAAGTCAAAAATAACCCTTTCCCATTGCTTGAAAAAAATCGAGGTCGGTACTCAAAAAACCATCTTGACCAGTTGAATAACTTGTCCTACAACTTTGCTTATTGTGTATTTCAAGTATTGCACGACCTTTATTCATCAGGTGTGTCCCATGTCGGATTCTTCAGCATATTATCAAGAAGCACCAAATGGTTTTTCAGAAGACTAAAAGCCGGCTGAGCAGTTCGGTTTCCTGCCCGTAGATTAACTACAACTGAACTTTTGAGCTGTATAGATGACTGGCATTCTTCCCTCGATTCGGCGTCCTACTGACCTCATACTGGTTGATTTCTCAAAGGCTTATTGATTCAGTTCTGCACAACAAACTACGTCACAAAATGTATTATCTTGGCATTCGCGGTCAGGTTTGGGCTGGATCTCTAACTTTTTATCGGGTAGAAAGCAGGCTGTTGTTGTCGGCAGGTCCACTTCATCACTGTTACCTGTGACCATCGGTGTTCCGCAGGGTTCTGTCCTTGGTCCCATCCTCTTTCTTCTTTATCTGGGCGATTTGAGAAATGTGGATGTGGATCCTTCCAGCAAAATGCCAAAGTATGTTGATGATGTGTCGTGTATAAATACGTAATTGACCATGCTGACTATCTAGTATTACAAAATAACTAAACCATCAGCAGGACTGGTCCAAACTTTGGCAACTGCCTATAATCAACAATAAATGTTGCTCCATTCTCTTTGGTCAAAATATCCTTTATATACCGTATCCATTGACAACATTAGTTTGGATTGTATCGAAACCATTAAGGACCTTGGCGTATGGATTACCGATGACCTGAAAGTCTCCACTCACTGTAGTATTATTGCATCATCTGCAAAGAAAAAGGCCTTCCAAATAAAACGTTGTTTTAACTCAAAAAAAATCCAGAAACTCTCATTTGGGATTTCAAAGTATTTATCGCCCATTGCTAGAATACGCATGTCAGGCGTGGTCTCCTTCTCTGATAAAATTGATTGAGTCTGTGCAGAGTAGTTTTACTAAGTTATACCCGGCTGTTTCAATTTGTCTTACTCGGACCGTCTAAGCCTCAGTCTACACTTGGCGTCCCTCGAACTGCGTCGCATGAGGGCTGACCTTTCCCTTACATACTCATTGTTACGTAATCAAATTGATCTGGATTATGGAAATTTTTTTTCCCGTTAAGCTACAGCATCAATACCCGTGGGCATTTACTGAAACTTAAGTGCCGGTTCTTTTCACACCGAAAAATTTAAACGTTTCATTTTAAACCGGGTGGGTCCCAGTTTGGAACTCCCTGCCATCCTCTGTAGTTTCATCACCATCCCTTGCGGCTTTTAAAAGAAACTTAAACGTGATCAATTTGTCCCATTTTGTAAACTGTTTTTTTTTTTTAACTTTTCGGCTAGTTTTCTGGCCTTTAACGTTCAAGTCACGGTGTGAGTGGATGGTAATTTATCCCTTCCTTGCCCTTACAGCACATTTCTGTGTTTATAAAATCTATTTTTATTTATTTTAATAATAATAATAATAAATTTATTCACGATAAAAGAGAAAGGGAAGCAGTATAGGGCGCCATAAGGTACCTCCGTGATAAGAAAGGTAGGCATATGCTTGCTAAAAGAAACAATTGTTCAAAAAAAGTTCATTAGGAAAGTTTATAAAAAAAAAAAAATTTACCGACAATTGGCCTCAAGAGAATAATTTTTTATTAACATATTTCACTTTTGATCTATTTGCTTGTTTCGCAAATGCTAATTTCTTGTATCGTCAGTGTTATCAGCACCACAATTCAATCTACAGTGTATAAGAGGCACACGGTCTTATTTCCCTAAAAGAGTCATTGTTTCAGTTAAACCTAAAAAAATAAAGGCGTAAAAAGCAATTGTATCGCCATAGATAAACACTAATAATAATTAATAAACAAAAACGGAACGTTAAATGTTAAGAGTAAGGGTCTAAAAGTCAAAACCTAGAAGGAACACGGACAAGTTTTGACAGTAAGGGTCTAGGTGTAAAATTGTGTTAGTAGGAGGCTGGTAAGCATTATATATATTCTTCCTACACTGTGGTTAGCTTAATTACTTAGTAAACAAATTTCGTAAATCAAACTTTGAAAATATAGTTCGAGCTTATTCGGGCAGAATGTGTGTTGTTGTATGTTACGTAAAAAGGGGTAAAACCCTCAACGCAAACCCAAGGGGCTCCCTAGAGAATGAAAGTTAGCTAAAGGGTTTCGACTTACGTAAACTTAGGTGGTATGGTAGTTCCTGTCTCAGGCCGGCTTGGATGTGGCTATCTGACCGGCCCGATCTTATTTGGCACGACCACCAAACGCCCCTGTAACTACCTAGCAATTATTGGTTAGTTGACTAGCTAACTTACACCTCTAAACCATGCGCAATGGCTGTTTGCCGTGACGTCACCATGAGTTAGCCAATGACGAACGAGAACAACGGCTGTTTGGCCGTCTGATTGGACTAGCCCAGCCACGTGAGATGCACGTCACAGCAAACAGCCATGGCTTGTGGTATAGGGACCATACAAACCTGATGGAGCTGCAGCACAACAACAAAGGGTAACGATATCTTAGCAGGGCGAATATGACATGGACGCTATAGGCCTATTCTGCCTAAATCATAATGATTGTCATCGTTGCGAAATAATTAAGAGGAAAGGCTGGTGTTGTTACTGGGTTTGCATTCCCCAAAAGAGTGATCGTTTCATTTAAGTGGTTAGAAGGGTTTAACGAGAGTTAACCACTCCTGGTCATCTGCCCGAAGCCCTAAGGCCCTATTGTCTGCAGCAGCCAGATTCCGAGGCGGTCACCCGACCCAAGTATCAATCCAGCCCAATGCTGCTTAACTTCGGGGATCTGACGAGAACCGGTGTTTCCAGCACTAAGAGGGATTAGATTTCAACAGTGCTCAAGAGCGCAACAATATTACAAGCTATGATTAATAATCAACACGCACGTCACATCACGCAAGGCGATTACAACAATGGACAACATAGATAACAGTAGCAATAGAAAATCACCACAATATGTCTCCATTAATTTACAACTGAACTTAGCCAACTAAATAGCAGACTTTACAACACTTTTGAAGTTCACATATTGTGTATGGACGGTTGTAGCAGGTGTTTTTTGTATTCTTGGAATACTTTTAAAAAACACAATTTTCTTGTGAAGTTTGGCATTTGACTTTCGACGCTTTAGAATTTATTATCATCTTTACACGAATTTCACACATTTAAGGTAATTGATGACAACCAATAATGCTCACTGCTAGGAATATGCTATCATGTTACCAAACCGGGAGAAAATATTTTCAACCTAAAGCAAACCAGGAAACGTACACCCTACCACCATTGGACTTACTATGACCTATAGTAAACCAATTTAGTAAATCCAGCTTTGTAAATTTATTCTAGCCTATTCGGCTGCATGTAAGCGGTTGTAGCAGGTTTTTTTTTTTTACACTTGCAGTATCTTTAAAGAACTTTCTTAAAGCACAGGTAACAGTATCTAGCACCATCTACCATTATTTATGTAGCACTTGATTTTAACAAGCGGAGGAATGCGCAAAGGAATTTCTCACAAACTATTTCTCACAAACTATTGTGGGCGCGGCGTATCTTGAGTCCTGCAAGTATTTTATGAGCGGCTACGTCTTCCTGGAGGAGGCGACTTTAATCGACGGCCGCCATTGTTTTTGTAACCGTCTTGGATATCAGCAAGGCACTCTGCTACTAAAAACGTACAATCGATTATCTGTGTTCCTTCTGCAGCGAACTCAAGATAGGCCGCGGACACTATAGCCACGTGCCTCCTTAATTATTGAGTGTAAAGTTGGTACGCCCACGTGCAACAGGAAGCAAAAGGTAAAGTTAAGCCTACGACATCATGGGCGCTTTTTTTCTACACATCGACCGGTTTGAAACGCCAGATGGGCGTCATCTAGTGACTGTGATATCGTTAACCTTGACCGCTTGATCCCTGGTGCACGTGGGCGCACCAACTTTACGTTCAATAATTAATGAGGCACGTGGCTAGTTCGTTGTGTAAAAATTAATTTCTTTGCAAATTCTTTCGCTTGTTGAAATCAAGTGCTATATAGAACTAAATAATATACGGCGCTTGATGCTGCAACCCGGTTGTCTTTCGGTGAAAAGGCACTTTTAAACATCAAACTAGTTGGTTTTTATTTTTTTTTAAACTTAATTTATTATTCTTATTCGTAAACACTATACACCACAGTGAATTTAGTCATCTCATTGAGAGCGTTAGAAAATTTTTTTTTCTGCCGTACACTACTGACGCGAAATAACCTGGCTTGTGAGTGGTTTGCATGAAAATTGTGCTGCAATTTCCTTGTTTGCTCAAATCCCGATAGTGAGGCAGACAGTGACGCGACAATGGCGTGACAAATTATTATTCAGCTCAAAACAGAATAGTGCTATTTAGTTAAAATTCTACCCTTCGTGCGGTTGACGTGTCAAGTGGGGGGCGTATTATTGACCTTTTAAATTAATTATGTTTTTCGCAGAATTAACTTTTTCTGTTAGCGAGTGCAAATTTAGTAGAAACAAAATTTCGCGGATTTTGTGGCGGTATTGTCTACTCGAAAGTAAATACCAGGCCATTGTCCCACAACACGCAGGTATAATTGGAGAGTATAATTGGAGAGTATAGCTGGTCTAGCCGAGTATGGGAAGCTTCAACTGCTGACTCGGGTTAGAGCCAGGACCATGTACGGTTACCTGCGTTTACCGGACATGCAGATTCACGATTTAAGGCGTTGCCAGCTGTAATACTTCCGCTTTGAGATTATATGGGATGGCAGCCGCCATTAAGGTTGAACATGGTGTGCAAATTGAGTCGCAATAACTCAAAAAATATTGGGGAAACTTAAGTCCGACGAGTAGGGCAAAACGCGCACAGCTACAGTTTAACTGTGATACTCTTTGCAAAATGTATCTTAGCGCAGGCAAAAGTTTGAGCTAATTTTCCAATAGCTGTTCGATTTTACAAATTGATGTTTGCATCGTTTTTTAGGTATGTGGCGTATTCACATTTGTGGCAACCTGCCTTTCTATGCGTTGCCTTCGTCACACACCACAGGAGTGATTACGATAGGAATGATGAATTATGGGATGTGTATCTCACAAACCTCATCCAGGCGAGAACGGTGTACACCTATTGGCGTCGCCATGTTTCTTGTGTTTTTAAAATCGTTGCTTTAATCTGAAATTACAATAATTACAATAATTTTGTAAATAACATAGATTGTGTGAAAGGCTTCTCGCGAATCTCATTCCGACGAAAACAGGAAGTTAGCTGGCGCCATGTTGGCATTACCGGCGTCTGCCAAGCGCTGGAAGTAGTGCAGATTGCAAAGGTTTGGAATGCAGCGTTTCTAGTACAGTTGCGACCCCCTGGTTCGAGTTAAAACACTCGCTCCGATGTTTGCGAGACAGCCCGTAATGGTCTTTGAATGGGTACTCGAAAACGTTGTGATATTTTCACAAAAAAATCAAACGTATTTTCGTCAAAAATCGGGATACCACGAAAATGTCGGTCATTTGTGTACACACTGGTAGTCTTACCCCGCTCTGCTATAACTTTTGTCCAACTGTTGTAGAAAAATGAAACTTTTTGAATCGTCACAAAAGGGAGCAGTTATTATTTACGGCCGGAGAAGGGGGAGGGGGAGAAAATAGTGAAAATGTGACAGTCAAATTTTTGATGCCTCCCCCTTCAAAACTCTGAAAAATCTTGACACCCCCCCCCCCCCCAGTCAAGGTTCAAAAATAATATGACCCTTCCCCAAATGTGTGTTTTTCGCATGCCTATTAAGATTGTCTACAGGTGATTTTCTGTAGCGAAATGAAGTAAGTAGCAAGGACAAAGTTGAGTTTAAAATATTTTTAAAAAACCGATGACGCTCGGCTTGCTCCGAGGTTCATACATTAAGTATGATATGCGCACTATTCGCAAGCCAACCCTCCCCCCCCTCCCCCCAACGTAGTCAGTACCTGAAAGAAAGAAGCCAAAGAACCGAGAAGCAAGGCTTTTCTAGGAAGTTTGTTGAAAAAACTACACTACACGTATTACTGAACTTTAAAACCGTGTAAACATTACATCACTGGGGGGTGGGGGAGGGAATCTGCAGGGCTTGCCTCAAAAAGTCATTTTTAGACCTCAGCGCTTTGATACTTTCAGCAGTCAGAATTTGTAAAAAAGCTTCGGCTTCTGGGGGAGGGGGGGGGGCGAGAAATTTTTAGAAATATAGAACTACTGTTGAATGTGTCGTTTTTCAGATCCAAAAATGACGTTTTCCTCTAGTTTGTTTAGTGGTTCTTTTGTGTGATTCCACTCCCTCCTCCTCGAGAGGGTCCAAAAAATCCACGACTCCCTCAAGTTTCTTACTTCTTACTCCCCCCCCCCCCCCAAGCCCTGGGCGTAAATTAGTGATAGGAAGACGGAAGGGCACAAATGTATACTTACGAGTACACCAACAGAGTACATAAGATTTTAAGCCGACGTTTACGTTTGCGAGCACTGATCACAAAATGGTTTGCGGAGATGTTCTCTTCGTTCACATTAAAAAAATGTCAGGTTGCCCTCCCCCCTTTTATGGGTTCCCCATGAGAGCCCCGTTAATTTACATTCATCACTGTGTGTGGTCCTTTTGTTAGTGACGATTCCTACGTAGAATATTTCTACACTAATTGGACAAAAGTTACTGGGGTGGGTGGGGGGCGGGGAGGTCAGAATTTTGAGACCCCCTGCATGTCAGATACGTATATCAACAATCTGACGTTTTCCTTAAATTTTTCTAAACCCATTTTTCTAAAATGTGCCAGAAAATTCAAGGAAATGATCTATTTTAAAGGAACGCACAAAATACCTCTCCAAGCCACTTAGGTGCCCAATACGAAATAATATTAGGCACCTAAGTGGCTGGGAGGCAATGTAGCTTGTGTTGAATGTTAAAAAAAAGTACTAAGAATTATAAACAAACATTACTCGTATCCGGGCACTGCATTGAAGAGCAACGTGCGTCCATCTTGCATTCTCTAGATGCTACGACGGATGTACGTTTATAATTCTTCGACCTTTTTTAAACATTCCACTGAAGTTATATTTTTTGTAGCAACTTAGGTGCCTAATGTTATTTCGAGTTAGGCGCCTAACTAGGCTGGCAGAAACATTTTTCATGCGTTAAAATTTTCAGTTAAAATGTCATTTAAAATGTATAATCTCGTGTGTAGTTTCTTTCATCTGCGGGTTATTGGTCCCAACGAAGTCTTTATCTTTGTAGTGAAATAACTGACTACAGCAGGTGAAAGGTGGTTGATGACTGTATAGTATTTAAAAGAGTGTTTGCAGTATCAAATGAACCCCAACAGTTCACTAATGCTTACAATAAAAGGATGAAAATCTTAATTTCGCTTAGGAGCAGACTTAACGATGATGGTGGGGGATCATGACGTCCGGCCAGAAGTGAGCAGGACATCCGGCCAGAAGCGAGCAGGCGAGCAGCCTGTGCATTCCAGCGCGGGGAGAGGGTGGGGGGGGGGGAGAAGGGAGGTTGCAGTGGAGGGCGTGAGGATGTGCCTGTTTGCTAGAACGGCGTATGTGACAGCTAGTTTACAATTTAGAACACTGTATCATACTGAGTCAGTTGGTGCTGATCCGCCATCTTGGTTTTCCCCAGCTACTGCTGACCTTAGACAATATTTAGTGGTAAGGAGTTAAAGATTTTTTGCCATTTCTCCATGAGCATATATTTGTACTGTATTTATGGTTCGATTTTTATTATAAATATAGGCCTGCTTGCGTAAGCCTCCTGACCCAGTAGAGTGCTAGTACGGAACACAATTACTAGACTTTAGTCTCCGTCAAACCCTGTCCAAGGAGTTTCGGTGTATTTAAATAAGAAGTGAGGATACAAAAGACAAAAAGGCAGAGATATTAAATGTATTAATTTCTACTTTCACATGGGAGACTAAGCTCAAACCTTACGGTAACTGCTACCGTATGTACGTACGTAGGTACGTACCAATAAACAACAAATCTCGCTTCTTCTTTTTTTTTTAGTTTTTTGTTTACGCCGATAAACTGGGTGTTCTGGAAACCAGAACGAGTCTGGAGTTAACGACAAATATTTTCCAGGTCTTATTTGTTTTGGTAAAAAGGTATGGTCCATTTCGCGTGCATGCGAACTTAAAAGTGCGTGGGATTGTCTTTTGATTTTTTTTTTGACGGCCTCAATTTGATGTCCTTCAAGAGCTGAATGGAATTTCTTTTTTTTTGCATTTTTATTTTATTTTTTGTTTAGTTTAAGTAAACGGATCAATTTTCGGTTGCGGGGCCAAACTTGAAAAGCGTGCGCGGTGCAGTTAAACAGCACAGTGCTACCGGGCTAGAAACAAAATTAATTGCAGCTGTTTAAATTTTAATGCGTGCGTTCCATTATTGAGTCTGGCGAGACCAGCCAGAATAAATAAAAAAAAAAAGAAAAATAATAATAATAATAAAAGAAAAAGAGTGCCGCTCCACCCACATGTCCGGTAAGGGTCATAACGTAATACAAATGCCATTATTACCGTTTATTCCTGGAGTCCCTTTTTGTAAATTGCGTTAATAATGGAATTAAAAAGAATTGGGGACGACAGCCGAAAATGAAGGCGTTTCAGAAATGTTGTTTACGTTTACTGAGACTAGATGACATTTTTCAGTCTGTTGTTTTAAGTTGGGCTTTTTATTAAAGTTGCAAAGAAGCACAGTAACTTTGGTCTGAAGCAGTCATACTCACGGCAAAAATACGCACAGCCAAAACGGACAAGTTTTAAAATCCAGAAAAAACTTGCAAATTTTCAGTCGACCTTAGCTGCCATCTTCATCCGGTTGAAGACACCGAGTCCTACTTCGCCACACATTTACAGATCAACAATGGGAACTATTCGGGCCAATGATGATTACGATGATCGGAGGTTTCCCGGTTCAAATCCCCGGGTTGGCTCCTCCTCGTATACCTGATATTTCTTCTATTTATAAAGTCTGGGAATGTTCAAAATTGTGCCGGTTCAGCCACACGAGCATTAAATTGCTTCGGCTGACTTAAGGCTCAAATGAAATTAATTAAAAAAAAAAAAAACAAGCGTCTGCAACCCAGAATTCGGAGAAAAAGACCAATGAGAATCAAAGGAAAAATTCAAAAAGTGGCCGTTAATCGTATGTTGGTCTCTAAATATGTGGTGATGTATAGGACTCAGTGTCTTCATCCTGATGAAGGTGGCAGCTATGGTCCACTGAAACTTTGCACGCTTTTCTCTGGATTTTAAAAATTGTCCCCGTTTTGGTTGTGCGTATTTTTGCTGTGAGTATGGTTGTAAACTAGCATCGCTTTCGCACTGACGTAATGATTCATCTCGCTTTTTACATGTTAAATACAACAATTAAAAACTCTGAACGTTGTTCTTGTATATATTCTCGTTAGCACATTTCCTGTCAAGCCTATATAGTGTAGTAGCAAAGACCAAAGTTTATTGAAAACCACTCGGCTTGTGATAGAAGTGTTAAGTTTGGCATTTTCGTACACTAAAAATATGCCGGAAGTGGCTGCCATTTTGAAAATTGGCGGCCTAAAAACGGTTTTTTAAGTATATCTCTAAAACTGCTGATATTTTGGAAGGAAAATGTATTACAAAAATGTTCAGCACACAAATTCTGGGCAGGAAAGGTGGTATACTTCTTTTACGTAAAATCAACTCTAAACCTCCAAATCGAATTTAAAGTATATAGCCGTTAAATAACACGAACTTTTTTTTTCAATTGGTTGTTATAGTGATTTTCGTGTTCAAAGTGCTGTTGCGAGCCCTCTAATAGCCCGAAATTGACAAGCTTAGGATTTTCTTTTAATCAATCCTAACCGAACCTATTTAACTTACATAAGGACCGTTCTACGCCCATTTAAAAGCGAACAGGTAATGGCGTAGTGGCAAAAGTGTATGTTGATTTTCGAATTCAAAGTACTCTTGTGAACCATCTAACAGCCCGAAATAGACATGCTTAGAATTCTATGAAAGGTGGAAATCTATCCTTTCCATCAATGTGAACCGAGATTGTTTAACTCAGATAGGGACCGTATTCCTACACCCGTTTAACGATGTAGCTGTATTGGTGTAGCGGCTAGTTCCAATTTCGAAGTGCCATTGTAATGCTCATACGGTGTTTGTATCTAAGCTAAATAGTTTTGGTTAAGATTGATGGAAAGAATCGATCCCGACCTTTCAGAAAATCCTAAGCACGTCCATTTCGGGCTATTAGAGGGTTCACAAAAGTACTTTGAATTCGAAAATCAACATACACTTTCGCTGCTACGCCATTACCTGTTTGCCTTTAAATGGGCGTAGAACGGTACCTATTTAAGTTAAATAGGTTTGGTTAGGATTGATCAAAAGAATAGATCCTATCTTTCAGAAAATCCTAACCGTGTTAATTTTGGGCTATTATAGGGCTCGCAACAGCACTTTGAACACGAAAATCACTATAACAATCAATTGAAAAATGAGCGTTCGTGCGATTAAGGGCTATATAGTTTAAATACGATTTGAAGGTTTAAGAGTTGCTTTTACGTAAAAGATTTATACCACCTTTCCTGCCCAGAATTATGTTTTGAACATTTTTGTAATACATCTTCCTTCCAAAATATCAGCAGTTTTAGATATACTTAAAAAACCGTTTTTAAGCCGCCATTTTTCAAAATGGCGGCCACTTCCGGTCTAAGTTGGACATGGCACTACATCACATTTTGATCAGCATATTTTAGTGAACAAAAATGCCAAACTTTACGCTTCTATCACAAACCAAGCGGTTTTGTTGTTTGCTGTCCCACTAATAGCGGTCCGTTTTACCAGGAACGTCATAAAAGAGAGACGTAGGGTTCGACAGAGTGCCCATGCCGCATGTTCCACCTCATGTTGTGAGTCACACGTCCCCATGTGGGCCATTTGTGGAACGACTGGTCGTAAATGTTTACTGCGATAACCAACGTTAAAAATACACGCTGAATAAATTTTAAGTAACCCAATAGTGATGGGTGGTAAAAAAAAAATTGACTACTTGTCAGTTCCGAGCGACTGAAAGTATCCAAACTCTACACCCTCGAATGTAGACATGTCATCTGAAGGCTGATCTCATCCTTACTTTCAGAATTATTAACTGTTTACTCCCGGTTGATTTACCGCTCTTTGATTTTAGTACTGACACTCGAACCCGGGGAAATCACCTTAGCCTCGTAAATCGCAGGTATAGCCTGAATTGCAGGAGAGCGTTTTTGGGTCTCCAGTTTGGAACTCGCTCCCAAATGACATTGTTTTGGCTCCCTCGTTACGTATCTTCCGTAAAAAAACTGGATTTAAGGGCACACTTATTGCGCCCTGAAAACTGCCATTGAGGCCCGCTGGGGGGCCGCCGCGGGGGGGTTTTATTCCAGAATTCTTCATTTTTAATTTCCTTTTCTTCCCTTAAGAAGTATTGAAATTTTTTTTTTTTTTAATTTTGATGTGCATTTGGTAATGGGAATTTGCTTAAGTTTGTTTTTCTGCAAAAAAAAAAATGGCGCGCTATTAGTGGTCCACCCCGACCCTTGCATGTCCACTTTGCTTCTTTAAATGGAGCTAATAAAGTTATTTTATTATTATTATTATTATTATTATTATTATTATAAAACATGCCATTCTTGTTGCGATTTAGTCCAGGCATGCGGCACCTCCGAGAGCAACGGCATTCCACGTGAGTGTAAAGGTGAAGCAGATGGCGTCTTCAAGTCAAGGCCGACTGGGGTAGAAATCGCGTGTTTCGCCTTCAGATTCGGCACCGGTTAGGGCACACCGCTTACCGAAAAGTTGATGCCTGTTACCGTTACTTTGGTAAAATGAGATTTAGGCGAAGTTGAGTCAACTAGCCTGGATCCGGGAAACGAAACGTACAGCTACTCTCCCACACGCGCCCAGACGACCTTTTGACAAGGGATGGAATATGAAGCACAATTTACAACATGGGTAGTCTCACGTCCCACGGAAGGTCCCACCGGCTAAACCACCGCCACCAAAAACATCGCTTGGCAAAAACATTGCGGTCAAAACATCGCGGGGACAAAACATCGCACGGTCAAAACATCGCGGATACAACATCGCGGACAATAACATCGTGGACGAAAATGAGCGAAAAATTTAATGGTAATTGTGATACCAGCCCCTAGTAAAACGGGCGTAGCTCGGTTCCTAACAGTCGTAGACCCTTGCAACTACCCTTGTTGCAAAGAAGGAAGTTCACACCTTTCGAATGAATCTAATTGGCGTCATCTACCTAAATTAGACACGTCACAATAGCAGTTGAAAGTTGAAAATGAGCGAAAAACCCAACGGTGACTGTGATACCAGCTCCTAGTATAACAGGCATAGCTCGGTTCCTAACAGTTGTAGACTTTTTCAACGACCCTTGTTGCAAAGAAGACACTCCCACCTTTCGAATGAGTCTAATTGGATCCATCCACCTGAATTAGAAACGACACAGCAGCAGTTAAAATTTGTAAATTGACAAATTAAGATGTCTGTTAGCATTAAATTAGCCCGAAAATGGCCTAAAATCCATTTTTCTCAAAAACCACAAGCGATATGAAAAAAATGTATGGGAATGGCATTGTAGTTTACATTATTGCAAACCACTTTTATCTCAACCATTTTTGGGTATCACTAACGGTTCTTGCATAATTGGCCAAACGGCTCAAAATTTGGTGCCATTTTGGCCGCTATCTTGAATTACGGACTTCCGGTCCATTTTTCGAGCTGGCAACAGGCATTTTCGAACTCAGGGGGGGCCGAAATATCTTAAAAACACCTGTTGCCAAATTGTTATACGAAATGCTTCTTGCAGTGCGTTTTTCTGAAAATTGGCCTAGTCTGTGAAGCACAAATTCAAGCAACCAAAATACTTCAAGCCGAGGAAACTGGTTTTCTTCTTTCAAAAATTCCATCATTCCTCCGTTCAATCGATCACATCCAAACGAAAAGTAACCAGATTGCTCCGATTTTCAACATTGCCAATCACTGCAAACCTCTCAATCATCTCTTCAGTTGGACTACTCGTTCCCTCCCCCCCCCCCCTACGGGGGAAAGGGAAGGAACACCGATCATCCACCTTCAGAAAATTGGAAGAAGCAAGCTATACCTCCACAGCCACCCCTCATTCTAACCTAAAAATAACCTAAAAAGGACTACGTAGTTTGCAACACACCGCATATAGATCTTAAAATTGGTTTTGTATTAACTGACTTGATGCATGGAAAAATCAAAACAATAGATTTGGCTTTAAAACGGTGTCAAACTTTCGTGTTTATGAAGCACGGAGGTGCGTGGATTGAACGAGCAACGCGAGCGATTTCCACGTAAACTAAACCTTTTCAATGTGTGTTTCGCTTTGCTCTATCAATCTTTCATCTCTCACCTTCGTAGGGGATTACTTCTGGAGGAGAAGACGTACAGACGTGCAAACAAACAAATCGTATGTTTGGAGTGATGTAGGTGAAATGTAGATATGCTGAATACCGTTTGTTGACGAACGAACTATGAGCAACATTTCAATTAGTTTGTGTCGAAATAATCAGTACATCAAAATAATCAGTACAATAATCAGTACATAGAAATTACTTGAATCATGAATCATAGTTACGCACTGAGATGACCTGGAGAAGGATGCACGCAAAAAATAACTTAAACGGACGACGTATTTTGCAACGTAACACATATAGATATTATAATTGGTTTTGTATCAACTAACTTGATGCATGAAACCTGGTTTTTAAATAATGTCAAACATTCGTGTTTCTGAAGCACTGTGGTGCGTGAATTGAGCGAGCAGAGCTAGCGATTTCCACGTAAGTAAACTTTTTCAATGTGTGTCTCGCTTTGCTCTCTCTCAATCTTTCATCTCATACCTTCATAGGGGATTACTTCTGGAGGAGAAGACGAACAAATGTGCAAACAAACAAATCTTATGTTTTGAATGATATAGGTGAAATGCAGGCACGCTTAGGAATGTGATGGACGAACTGTGAGCAATAATTACAAGTAGTTTGCGTCGAAAAAATCATCACATGATTTTGTGATGCTCTTGGAATCAAGGAAATTACTGGAAGCATGGATCGAAGCGCACGTAGCTCTCGGATGGTGGGACTGTTGGAATGATTTATGGTTATCATTTGTTTATGCAGTGGAGCCTTACGAAAAACGCGTACTGCACTCTGACCATTTGCTTGATCGTTTCAGACATGGAATGTCTGTCAGCAGCACAAGGGTTGCAGCATGAAAGCTCCTCGAGCGTAGCGAGCGACTCCGCTAGTCAAATATTAATCTTGAACTGTTAAAAGGTCTATGGCGAACTCTAGTTTTGTTACTCTCTCATAACTTTCACAGTTGCACCAAGCATCCACAACCTAACTCATCCTCATTTCCGCCCGACGAAGTCCCGTATCCCTAAACTGTTCAATTCATTTTCTTAAGGCTCTAAAATCATAGCGTCGAGCGCACATCCGGAGTTTCATTCTTTGTGTATTCCGGCAGTTCTTGTTGGTGGAGGCTGCAGGATGTGTTGTTGTTATCTGGCCTTGCGCGAGGCTACTTTGTAATGCTGACTGATACGAAATGAGCAGCGTGGCGTTCTACCTGGGAAACCGAGAAATTTCATGGAATTTATCAATTCTGGAAAATTCAGGGAAAAATCAGGAAATTTGAACTTTTTCCGGAAAATCATAAAGAATCACCCATAAAGAATAGGTAATTATGATTAAATTTTTTTATTTATAAAACCTTCATTTTATTTCAGTTAAAAACTTCTTTCTTCTTTTTGTTTCATTTATGATAAAACGAAAAGTCTTTATGCCTAAGTAATGCGCGATGTTACGTGTTGAGTGAGTTTTTAGTTTTGTTCAGACTGTGGACTTTTCCCTACTCTTTACCAATACCAGTTCGGGCAGTGTAATTTTTGATTTAGCAATGCAATGCGATAGAGTTATTGCGATTTGAGTGAAATGTGAAAAAAATTATTTTCGTCTTGTACTGCAGCTTTCTTCGACCGAAAAAAAAAGTCTGGGAAAAATGCCAGTATTGGTCTGGTAAACCTGGAAAAATCAGGGAATTTCATCAGGAGCTTTTTAACGCCACCTTGATGAAAGCCTCAATAGGAATGTTTGGGTAATGCCCAAATCGCTCTCCTCACATTCCATTGAAGGATAAAGGCACCAGACTCAGTCGACAATTGTGTTTGCCGCTTTGAATTCACTGTCCACGCCAACTCAAGATTTCGGACGTTAAATGAAAACTTGAAGATTGCTACCGCCAGTAAAAACACATACAGAGGAGCCATCTGCTTTTTGCTACCGCTAGTAGCAATCATATCAAAAACCATAACTGGTAAAAGGGGCCTCCAAGTTCCGAATGGTTCGGCCCTTCAAAAGGGTGATACCAACACACCAAAACCTTCGCCAAGTTAATCGCACCGCTTAATAGTTCGAAGGTTAAATGAAAACTTAACATTTCTACTTTGGGTAGCAATGTTCAAGTTTTCATTTAACGTCCAAAGTATTAGTCGGTGCGATTAAGTTGGCAAATGTTTTGGTGTGTTGATATCATTCCTTTTAAAGGCCGAACCATTCGGAACTTGGCGGCCCCTTTTACCAGATTCGTTTTTTGATATGATATTAATCGTTTTTTTTAAATTGTGTATTAGACTCAACTCCACTACCGTGCAGATGTGTAATAAAGTGGCACGTCAACAAGAAATTGGTTTCCACAATTTGCTACTACCTTTTGCCTATAGGCCGAACCATTCTCAACTTGGTCACCTCTTTATAGGTTTTTGGTTTGGTTTTAATTTTGTTGTAAGTTGTTTTATTTCGTTAGTTTTGGTGTGTTGATATCACTCCTTTGAAGGGCCGAACCACTCTCAACTTGGTGGCCTCTTCGCCAGTTTTTGGCTTTGTTTATTTTGCTTTGTTTTTAGAGTTGGTTTATTTTTCGTGAACTGGACGTGAATACAATTTCTTTGGCAACGTTGTTTAGATTTATCGTGCTACACTAGTGTGTGTCTAGGCACGCACGTCAGTATACACGTTGTCATTGTCCAAACTTTGGTTGGCCAATGAGAGATGATGCCGACAATACTAACAAGTTATAACAATATTTTCGTACTTACGCGCCATCCCACGCCATCCTCTTTACACCCATAGGCGCCAAACCATAAAAGGTACGCAGTTCGTATCATACTTCAGCCATTAGTCCAATTTCTTAGCTGGAAGCCTTCCCGTTATCTAGGTATCGTTCAATAATCACCCTATGGAAATTAACATGGGGATGAGCGGACTAGAATTAGCTAGCTAGCTAGATATAGATTTTCAACGTTATTGAGGGTCAGATTTTGCATTGAAAGCAGCTTAGCTGGCATTCCTACACGAGTTAATTTTTGTCAGGTGGGTCATTGCTCTTGATTTCAACACAATTTAAGCTTTTGTACCGCATTATTTTCCCCCAAGTACCTGAAATGTGCCCAACTATGCTTCAAGATATAAGACACTGACGCTATAGCGCCGCGCTACAATGGTTTACAACCTCGACAATTGAATCGATGTGATGTTTGTTGTGATGATTGTTTCCTAACTTGGCGCGACACACGTGTGTCTAGATCTTCTAGTTTTCATTTAACTTTCGAACTATTGGTATGTGCGATTAACTTGGCTATTAGGATTAACCTTGGCGGCCTTTCCCTGGTGGAATGATATCACTACCTTCAAAGGTCGACCGTTTTTGGAAACTTGGCGGGTTTTTCTACCAGTTTTGGTTTGGGTGGATTGAGTTGTCTATTTCAACGTCTATATGATTCTCGCCTTGGGTTGTCTTGAGCTCCCTACCATGCCGGCCATCCTACGCGTCGGCTACCCCATTTTCAGCGTTGAGTTGGGTTTATATACATGCGCCCAACTCGATGACGAAATCTCGAGCGCCTCTGCGCATACGTGTCTAGACGTGAAATGTGCGCTTACCGTTTGTTTAGAAACTTCCTTTAAGAAATGTCCTTTAAGAAATGAACCTAGTGGCGTGGAGTGCCCGCCATTATTGGTTGTGCATCCCTAAGGAGGCACACCTCCAATGTTGTACTTGCTGGCCACCAGGGCCCTCCTTGTAGTCAGGTTTGTGGTCTACCGCCTAGGTGGAGCCACCTGTGAGTAAACCACTATACTAGAAGGACGTTTTGATCAAATGGCCAATACTCATTACCTGGTCACTTAAAACCCCGTGTTCTTCTTGAGACCCACGCTCCTTGGAATGGGGTTCGTACCCTCACAACGAAGCAGCCTAGTCATTAGGTTAGGAGTTGCACGAAACTTAGCAATACGTAGCATGGCTCCTGTCCTAAGGAGCCTCGTGTAAGGCCAGGTGCCACAAAGCATGCTACCGCCTCCCCAACCAGAACCGCCGGAAACTCACTGCCGGAATACGCAAAGATCGAAACTCCGGGTGTATGCTCGGCGCAGAGGCTGTAAGAAAATGAATTGAAAAGGTAAGTTGTATGTGACTTGCACCTTGTTGACAAATTTGTACGGAAATCGCACGAAATAGTGCAAATTTCTAGTTTTATGGAAATCACACGTACGGAAGTTGTCCATCACCTTCCCCAAGTTACAGTGCCGAAATCTTCAGGTATTTTTTGAAAAAAAAAAGCCAACGGCTAAAGTTACGATGAAAACTGCTTGTATTAGCACGCCAGAGGAGATGTAAGTCTGCATAAAAAATAAAACATATGTTCTTCAAATCATGGGAAAACGTGTCGGCGTTGTTTTAACACAAAGCCGCCGGAACCGAACGTTATGAACTATGCTTCCCTGAAATTTGTGTTCTTCCCACACGGTTTTTTTTTCCTTGTTCACTGAGTTTTTAAGGTTATTTTTTAATACTCTTTAGGCGTTAGAGTTTTTTTTTTTCTTTTTGTTTACCTATTAATAACGTAAGCGTTCAATAATGTTGCTGGGCAAATGTGCTGACAGCAAATTGTAATTCGTTCAAAGAAATTTAAATTTCAAGCCGGTCATTTCACATTCATTACGCATGTTGGCTGAATTGCGTGAGACAGCTCGGTGATGTTGCTCTAAAATAATAATAAAGAAATTCTGCCCACCAATGGGGCACGGACAACGGAAGGATCGCGATGGCAACCACTTAGACCGAGCCGGAAGTTAAAAGGTACAAGAAACCACAGGATCACTGATACACTCTTTTCAAAAAAGTAGACTATCCACAACGTTCAACATCCTCCGGAAGGCATCTGCACCGAAGGTGCGGACACGAGCTCTTCAGGTAGGTAGTTCCACGGTGCTACGACCCTGTTGGTGAAGAAGTATTTGCGGCAATCGAAATTACACCGCGAGCCCCTCAGCCTCAAGGAGTGTCCGCGAGTAAAATTCACTTCATTCAGGTCGAAAAATGGTAGATCAATTGGGAATCAAACCATGAATTATCTTGTTGGTGAGGATCAGATCCGCTTTTAGGCGTCTCAGCTCCAAAGGCTCCAATCCGAGCACCCTCAACTGGGTTCCGGGTGAAAGTTTGGTCAGCCCACTCATCGAACGCATAAACGACCTTTGAACCGACTCCACTCTGTCAATGTCTTGTAATAACCAAGGTGACCGACCACACCTGGCTCGCGTACTCCAACAAGGGGCGAACGTACACCTTGAAGGCCTAAACCAAAGTATGTCTATTAGACGAAATAAAGCATCTTGTAACAATAACAAGTCTACGGAATGCAGATTTGACAATATGCCCACAGTGTAGTGTCGACTTAAGATCGTGATTAAGAAGGATACCAAGATCCCGTTGTTGTACGACTGATTTGAATTCATTAGTATCCATGTAGTACTGATGATGGGGATTATTCTTTCCAATATGAAATACGCAGCACTTAGTTTTAGCAAGGGGGAGTTGCCATTGATTAGACCACTGAGTTACGGAGATTACCTGAGTAGCCAGAAAAGAGCAGTCATTTTCAGAAACCACTTAGGTTCCGACTTTTAGGTCGTCCGCAGACTTAAACGTTGGCTTATCTGGAGTAGAATTGTAGTTGGTTAGGTCATTTAAATAGACAACAAACAAAAGTGGTCCCAACACGGATCCCTGTGGGACCCCACTAACCACTGCACGTGGGGAAGAGAAAGAAGTTCCAATTACAACCCGTTGTGATCGGTTTGAGAGGAAATCAGTAATCCAAACCAGAAGTGGACCACAAAAGCCGAATTTGTCCAATTTGAATTCAAGCTTGCCGTGTACCACGGATTCAAAAGCTTTTTGGAAATCAAAATAGATAACATCCGTTGGTACACCCAAATCAAGAGCAGAAGTCCAATTCTCCATGGCAAGAAGAAGCTGCAAGCTAGCAGACCTGTTTGGTAAGAACCCGAACTGGTCCGGCTAGAGCAGGCGATGTGTCTCTAGAAATGCCAACATGTCTTCTTGGATGATGTGCTCCATAACTTTACAAGCAACGGAAGTTAGGGCAATCGGCTATAATTTGATGGATTAGATGATTGGCCCTTCTTGTAAACTGGAACAATATTGGCAGTTTTCCAGACCACGGGCAACTTGCTCAGGTTGAATGACAATTGAAAGATATGAGTAAGGGCTGGAACCAAAACAGTACGTAACTGTTTAATGAAGAATGAAGAGTAGCCATCTGGTCCAACAGCGTTACTTGGACGGAGATGATCAAGGGCTGTCAAAACGCGATCCTGAGTAAAAACAACGTTATCAAGCAGTTGGATGGGATCTGAACAAGGAACAGAAAAATCAGATCTGGAACCATTATCAGTGATTCCATTTGCTGCAAAAAATAGAATTTAAGAGGATTGCCTTCTGTGAATTTTCGTAGATAAAGTTTTTACCCTCCTTGAATGGAGGAAGCGTACGAGTGACTTTGGTATGTCGTTTGTATAATCGAAAGAGGGAGGACAGATTTCCTTCCAGGACAGTGTGGCGTTCATGGTAATTATGCCATTTAGAAACAAGGGAAGAATAGTCAAGTTTACATTTAGCGTATGATTCTCTTAGAGGTGCAGACGCAGGGTTGACTTTCATTTTACGCCACAGTTTAAGTTTCTTCTTCCTAACCTTCTGAATGTTCGATGGTATGGTGTGCCCGGAAATCCGCTTGTACGGCGCTGTATGCGTACAAATGTCTACATAGTAATCCAGAAGGTTCGTAAAACCAGACCAAACCCCCTCAAAATCTTCCCCCAGAAGATTGAACTAAGTGTGATCGAAGCATATCAAAGTCAACTTTTCCCCGAACCATTTGGTCAGGAATCATAGTATTGATTTGGCAATTCAAATCAAAGTTAATCATTAGGTGGTCACTAGTACCCAGATGTTCCTCAGCAGTAACCCCAAAGATGAGGCGTGGGTCTTCTGTAAACAGAAGGTCAAGGGTGCGATTACCCCGTGTTGGGAAATTAATAAGCTGGTGAAGGCCCAGCTCAATTACCGAATCAAGGAAAGCTTGTTGGACACAATTTGTGGCCCTTGAAAGTTCCCAATCGATGGTTGATAGATTGAAATCGCCCAAAAGGACGTTCAGATATAGCGGGTTTATTGAATCTTGAATGTAAGAGACCGCCAGAGTAAGAAGTTGCTGGTATGTACCATCCGGTATATACTATATTAAGATGAAATGTACACTACATGATGGTAACAATACGGTCATCCCCTCAATCCCATCCCCTTCCGAGATACGCACTATACCGGGATGCCCTGCCGGTAAATAAGAGCAATACCCCCACCCCGAGCCCGCCTATCCAGACGGAGGACGCCGGACGGGTATGGACCGAGCAAATCCGAGTCAGTGATGCTGTCATTAAGCCACGTCTCCACCACAAACAATAAATCATAGGAGTTAAGCGCAAGAAGCACACCCAGTTCACTATGGTTCTTAACAAGGCTGCGTGCATTTAAAAGAAGGCACTTCATATTTGCCGAGGATTGGTCAGATTTGCTTTGATGGGGACTATCCCCCACTACAGATATTCGTTTTCCAACGTTGAATGCATTTTGTTAATTTCGTCTCTCAACACATGTTTTCCTCTCATAGTTAAGTGGATGCCATCTCTGGCAGTCAAGGATCGATCATTCACAATAGCAGAATCAATGGAAATAAAATTGTATTGCATAGCAACACACAGGTTTCGGAGTAGCACATTTGTGTGCACTACAAGTTGGTCTTCTTTACAAGCATGCCCTCCAATCCTTGGATAGAGTGCGATAAAGGAAATCTTACATTTTGGACGTATGGACCGAATGTGTGCCGCTAAGTCTGCTTGATACTTCACGATCCTATTTGGTGGATCATAGTTTATATTATTTGAACCGGCACTAATCACAAAACTTGCCTCACCATGCGCCGCTTTAATAATATCTGCCAAATGTGGGATTAGCGATTGAACGGTCGCACCAGGCCAGGTCCAGACGCGTGACCCTTCGTGATTATTGCATCCAAGTCCTCTGACGTGGGAATCGCCAATCACAACAATGGGGTTTTTTGAGTGGTAACTTGTAGGTTGCTTGCGTTGTCCCATGGAAGATTGACTAGATAGACCCCCAGTAGAAGTATCCACAAAATCTGCATTCTTTTGCTTGCACAGAGAGGAGACCGTAGTTATTAGACAATCAGTGCTATTTGAAGGATTGTCTGTAGCAACCGAACCCTCACCTACACTTGTTTTGAAAGTAGCTGTTGAAGTGGGTTCTGAACCGGGCTTGACTTGTTGTTGCTTGTTTTTAATCTTGCTTCCTGGTTTGCCTTTACCTCGGCGTAAAGTGATGTTCGGATGTAACTTGTTAGCTCGGTTGTCTATTCCACCTTTTTGATGCTCGTTACTTGGCCGTGGGTCAGCATGTTTTGTTGGTTCTGCAAGTTGTTGCTGCATTAAGTCTAGGTGAGCTGATTTAAGCTGAACACTCCCACTAGTATCATTTGCGCGCAACACAGTAGTCTCGCAAAAAGTTGTACCAGTGTCAAGCTCGAGTTCCTGGTTAGCGTTACCAGCCCATGAGATACAAGACTTACATGTTGTTCCAGCAAAACCCTCACTAAGTTCCAATTTCAATGATGCCAGCTCAGTTTTTACTGTATTAGTAGTATGACTTTCGAGATCCTGCATCCCAAGTTTTATATCAGAATTGATGTCTATGCTGTCGTCGATCAATATTTGGACACAAGTAGTCAATGTATCAATGCGGTTGCTGAGTTGAAGTAGCTTAATATCCAAATCTTTCAAGTCCAAGTCTTTTTCAAGACTAGCTCCCTCTAGTCTGGCAAGAATATTCGTGATTTTATCCATTAAAATGCCGAACGTCCTCCTTTGATTGCTTGGCCAGTCTGTCAAACACGATCTGTGCCGCATGGGTGCAGTAAGTGGGTTATGTGGCTTGTATGTACTCGAAGACCCTGGGGTAGCTGGCGCATCGAAGTATATAGTTGACCGGCGTTCTGTTATAGCATCATAATTGCGCACAGGAATAGTTAGTGGTCTTGACTCAGCTAAGAGAAAATCATCAAAGGTTCTGTCTGAGGTACTTTTCGTAGACATTGCCAGTTACAGTAAGAAAGACGAAAAAAGGAAAAGAGAAAAAAAAAAGTTCTTTTAAACACGAATATCTTCTTGCATTATTCCCAAAACGATGGATCAGAATGACCAAAAGCACTCACACACACACACACACACACACACACACACACACACACACACACACGCACACACACACACACACACACACACACACACACACACACAAAAGCCGTCACTGTCAATGGTGGGAATCGAACTCGCACAAGACAGCCCAGATCCAAGATGGATGTCTCCAGTAGAACAAAAATTCGCTAGTAGAGTTGACCTTGAAAACGGGTGGTAAGCCTTAACCCACGTATCGACAGATCCACAATGGTGATCCAACAAATCCTGGATGCCTTACAGTAGCAAAATACTTGCATTGATCCCTCTGGTTGCTCCAGTTCCCCTACACAAGGTGAAAAGTTTAGGACGCGCACTAGCAGCAACGTTGTATCTTGTGATGAAGGGAGAGGACATCCATGAAGGGAGAGGACATGGTTTAAATTAAATTAAAGGTTTAAATTAAATGTCTGAGCTGGGTCAGTAAATGGTAAGTGTTCCAAAGTCCGGCCAAGTACTGTGAAAGACCTAAAATACCTTGACATTAAAGTCCAGGGTGTCCACAACATAATTCCTTTAAAACTCCTGTAATTCCTCCGTTAGAACTCTGCAAGTTTTTTTGTAGCACCATCATTGTCAAAGATCGGCAGTAACAGCGCTTCAGCATGACGTCATAAAGAAAATTGCGTCTCCCATTGAGAAAACTCAATGTGTAGTGTGATTGGTCGAAACCAATTCCCCGATGACAGTACAAGACGTTTCCGAACGATGTATGGAAGAGACCGACCAGATGTTATGTCTTAACAGGATGGTTATTAACACAGCTTCTTGCAACAGGATCTGTGTGTAAAGGGCACATGGCCTGGGTGAAAGTTTGGAGGAAATCCGTGCAGCTTTCGCGCCTATTCCATCCAAATAGGTAAGACGATCATCACATGCGCTGCAAATACCAAGGTCGTTTGAGTATCACTTTACGTACCGTCGACCTTGGATTTGTAGCCTACATGATGCTCGTCTTACAGATTTGGATGGACTATGCGATAGAGCTGCATGGATTTCCTCCATTTGGTTTGACCCTTGTGCCTTTATACGCAGACCCTATTTTCTAAACGACCAAATTGATTGTTGTGCATTGTTTTAAACATTGTTTCCATTGTTTTAAACATTGTTACCAGCCCTGTATGGACGCAACATCTGGGGGCTTACCTTCCATACGTTGTTCGGAAACTTCTTTGTACTGTGATTGGCGAATTGGTTCGGCAATTAAGCCACACCACACATTGCACTTTCTGAATTGGAGACGCCATTTTCTTTATGACGTCATGCTGAAGCGCTGTTACTGCCGATCTTTGGTATCGGCACTACTACAAAAAAAACTTGGAGAGCTTTCCCACCTTTCAGTGCAAACCGCATGTGAATTGGGTTTTAAAAAAAAAAAGGAATTATGAATTTTTTTAATCAGGTAGTTATTTTGAGGACACCCTGTATTTTTAGATATTCAGTGTCATATTTTGCTTCCGTTAATCTGCAAAGAATTACCTAATTATTTTGTTAAAGTTACCAGGCGCGGCGGCCGCCGCTCCAATGACCGTGTTCACGTCGCGTGTTCCCAGAACACAGCGCTCTGTGTGGGTGGGAGACTGTCTTACCCAAATCACTACGATTCGGGTACAAGTGAACGTTCTCGATAACATTGGCGAAAGCTCCGCACAATGTTAAGCTTCTGTTTTGCTTCTCTGCCGTGCAGGGTAGCCAACCAAGCCAAGGAAGGCGTTCAGAGGGGCAGCTTTTTGTCTGTTTTGAATCGAGTCGGGCTGAAACTGCCACCTGAATTTTGCGTGCGTTCGATACGGGAAGGATTATACTTTTGACGAGGTATGCCGATTATATCTGTGCAGGTGACGTCCATAAGTAAAAATTAAAACGTCACGCTAACAATGAAATCTAAACCTGCGGCGTATAGCCTAGAGGAAAATTGGCATTGGCCACTAGCCAGCTGGCGATTAAGCGAAGTGGAATGGCGAGTAAATATTTAGCACAAGTCGCCACTGGCCTCTGCACTTGTGATGAATGGGAGTATCGAAATGGCTACGATACAAAAAAAACAAAAAACAACTGGTTAGAATTAACATGTTTTTTGTTTTATTCCAACACGCATGAAAGGATATCAATAAGTAATTATTTCATCTGTGAATGATGCCCTGATTACACAATTTTGCCTTAATTGGCAGGGTACGCGGACAAATAGGTACCCGGACAAATAGGCACCCGGACATACAAGCATCCGGACTACTAGGCACCAAGTTTAAAACTTTTTTTTACAAATTGGGATGAATTGTCCTCAAATTGGGGGGCGGAGGGGGGGGGGGGGAAACAAGTTTGCTATAAAAATGTTCGTAGCGTTCAAAACTACTAAAGATTGTTGGAATCTTTATTACACTAGCATCTCTGATATTATGTGTTAGCCGCATCGAGGGCGGCAGCTCGAGTGAGGCACCGTAAATTGGAACATTAATTCATCACACAAAAATTTTAGGAAAAAATGCAAAAAACTCCCCCCAACGGTCCATACGACTAAGTGTTCCAGATACAAAACAAACGATAGCATCTCTGATGTGATGTGTTAGCCGCAGCGAGCGCGGCAGCGTAATTTGGAACAATAATTCACCACACAAAAATTTCGGGAAAAAATGTAAAAACTGCCCCAACGGTCCACATGACAAAGTGTCCCAGATTTAAAACAAACGATACAGAATTTGAGGGCAATCTATTCCAATAAAAAAAAATATATAAAAAAATCTTGGTACTTATTTGTCTGGTGTCTATATGTCCGGGTGTCTAAGTGTCCGAGTGCCTGTTTGTCCAATGCCTAAATTCGGGTGCCTATGTGTCCGGTACGTATGTGTCCTACATCCAATTGGCAGATTGTATACACAATAGCATTATTTCAAAAGTGAATTGTCCTACATTCGTATGAAAGGTTTAGTCAAAGTTCAGTCCATTACCACACAGTCACACATAATAATTACAACTAACAAATCAATAATAAAAATATAACGCAATATTAACACTTTCTTAACTAGTCTTTACGTTCTTTTTTTTTAAGGTTCACAACTTTGTTATCTTTATAATTACAAACAAAAACGTCAAGCGTGCCGTTAAAAGTTTCACATTACTTGTTAAAATGTACACGGACAAAAATTGAGGATTTGTAATTGAACTAATCAATTTCACTAATCAAATTTGAACTAATCAAAATTTGAACTAATCAAAATTGAGAAAATTTCATCTGTTTAAGTGCTGTTGTGCTTTACGTTTTAAATATATGCTTGGTAAAAGCACAACAGCACTTAAACAGATGCAATTTTCTCAATTGTAAATTTAATTATTTCAATTAAAAATCCTCAATTTTTATCCGTGTATATTTTAACACAAGTGATGTGAAACTTCAATCATATAACCCCTTTTAACGGCAGACTTGACGTTTTTGTTTGTAATCCGTGTACCTTTTTTATTGCTATGGCTGTGCGCTACAAAGGTGTATGTCCTCGACAATTGAATTGATGTGATGTTTGTTGCCTTACGTGTTGCCCATTTTGAAACAATTCAGCTCAGCTTTGAAAGCTTGAATCTACGAAAAAAAAATACACCATTCTATCGTTTCAAAGGCCTCGAAATTAACAACGTAGTTTAATTTGGTTTATATCTGTATGCGTTTAGCTGAAATGCGGATTTTTTCACGATTATTTATTAGAGGCCTTGGCCCGTAGCCGTACGCCCCTCAAAGGGTTTCAAAGGGTTTAACGAGCGTTAACCACTCACCCCCTCATTTTACTTTTCAACAATTAACTTTTTAGCAAAGACATAACACGTGCACGAAGAATGAATCTGGAGTTTGCTGAGTGGCATTGTTCCCTAATTACAATGGTTAAAACAATGTGAAACAATCAAACTGATCGTTCAGGGTTCCGTAACTCCGGAATGGCTCGACCAATTGGAAAAGTGGTCTCTGTGAGGTTAAAACCCAAGGAAATTTCTGACTTAGATCATGTTTCAGATTTTAGGTAGGTGCAGTAGTTTTTTTCGGAAACCGTGTCAGCCAAGGAGTGAAGTTTTCAAATTTACGTGTGGCTCCGTACGTTTATTCTTGCAAGGAATTACGGAAAAGTAATTCCATAACTATCTACTAGCTGGCCAAGTTTGGTCGAGATATATGGAATATGAACGGAGAAATTAATAGTTTTAATTTTGCTGGAGAGAGGACTTCAATCATATATATACACGGCGGGTTCATGAGGCATGGTATACATATAATAATATCATGTTTTTAGTTTTCTGTACAGCCGTATCGGCTGAGAAGACTATTGAAACGACTTTGTCCGTCGGTCCCTTTTTTTCAACTTTTCAGGACGGTAGCAGATAGAGACAAACGGTTTTCACCATTCGATACAGCAGACCAAAAATTAGTCAAAGAACACAGCATTTTAAATTTGTGTTGCTTCTTTATAGCTAACAAGCTTTCGTGACGTAACCCGATGAAATAATAACATTGGATTGTCTCAGTTAAACACTACAGGAAAACACGCGACCTTAAAAGCAAAAGGATTTCGTTAATGAGACACATTAGCTTCATTTAAAGTAGCGTCGATACCGCATTGCATGGAGGAATAGGGCTACTCTCGACCAATTCTCCCGGTTAACTGCTACTTACGAAATTAAAACGGCAGGTAAAAAAAAATTGGGTCTTAAATCACGTTGCCACGACAACGTCAAATCTCTGTACCGCGTTGCATAAATGAATAAGCATCTCTCGAACCCAACTCTCTGTTAGTTGTTGCTTACGAAATTAAAACGGCAGGTACTTACACAATTAGGCCTAAAAGCTGACAATTACGCCTAAAATCTAAAACTAGGCCTAAAAGCTGACACGTTTTTACCCGACAATAATGTGATGGTTATGACTTTAAGATTATACTGTATAATAGAGAGCACTGTTGCAGCTTTTTCGAAAATGGCGGAAGTGTACAGACATAGCTTCCTGTATGTAAAAGGCTTAACGCTCGGTTTCACATAGCATGCGAGACGCGTCGTCCAAGTGGTGCGCTGAAGGGAAAGCACGAAGAACGAACTACCCCAATCGTAGCGTTGATTAGTGTTAGCGGGACGCACAAAAACGTGGTAATCCTTTCATTATTAGATTCACAGGTGTTACAGCACTAAACGAACATTATTTTACGGTACTGGTGACTATTCTTGAACTCTTCAGATGATTTACTGCTACCTCGAAGGATCGTTTAAAGGGATATACCTCCCAGCTCTATTTTTCTCGATCCTCCACATCAAGTACGGCCCCAAAGGTCTATTTCTTTACCGTTAGTCTTTCCCTTGCTAAAAATCCTTTTTAAAGTCTGGCGTCTATTGAATATTCTATTCTATTGATTTTCTATTGAATATAATGGAACTTTATTTACTAACGATCCGTCACTAAATGATGCATTGCGCGCGTACAATAATCATGACGTTTCATCTCTGTGTGTACATCTACTAATTTTCTAAAAATTACCATGGGATCTAAAATATAATAGACTAATGCGGTAAAAATTAAAATTAATTATTCCAATAGATCGCCGAAGCAAAATTATAAGACACTAGCCTAGAAAATTATAAATTCTGATTTTAAAATACGAGAATCATTCCGGTTTGTGACGACACAATCGTTGACTTGATTGTCTCGTGTACTATTCCCAAAGCCAACCGAGACAGCAGCTATGCGAGGAACGCAGCTACCACCCCAGCCGACCTTGGCACTGTAATTGCTCGGATGATGATCTACGCGTAGCTGTAATTTGGCACGTGGAATGTTATAAGGCAGGCCGGGTGTCCCTTTAACACATTTTTAATGAGAATAGAAAACCCCCTAGCGTATTATAGAGTACAATACACACGTACCTTGGTTCTTATTCTGTTTGAAATTCATGAAATTAAACCTCCGGAGACTTCGTTTTGTCGTCGAGTGGACAAAGAGGTACGTAGCGTGAAGCCATTGTTGTTAAACTTTAATAATTTGGTGTCAATGCAGTGTTTTAAGTTTGAAATCCGCGTATCGCGCGTCACGAGTACCTTTCACAGTCCAGTTCACACGTTAGAGCAGTTCGTTTTCGGCGTGTTCGCAGCGCGACTGGTGTCAGAACAGGCGGCTAACTGGACGGCGCGTCGAATTTCTAACGGTAAGTCTTTCACATCCAGGAAGTTATGGTACAGAAGACCGGTTGCGACCATGTAGTCACGGCAGCCGCTTGTTGATTACTGTATTTGGCTTGATGTATTAATTCAACTGATTTTAGCTCGACCTTTGGGCGTTAGCATCGCATGACGATAGCGACATATCCAAAGAGGACCCGTTCTCTTACGTTTGTATTTAAAGGTGTAAGACAGTTTTGATGCTAATCCTTTAAACTTGTAAGGTGGTTACTGTTACAGGAACGCTTGGAACAAAGCCAAGTAAGATCAAATGGCTTAAAAAAAGACCATCCAAGCCCATTTGATGGAGATTGATTAATTGTGGCGATTATTTAGGGCGCGTTTATGCAGCGACTCGCCTTTGCATTCTCGGAGGGAGCTAAAACTCAATCGCGATGGCAAAGGTGACATTGCCATGGTAACAACGCTAAATGGATTAGCTAAATCCGACATCGTTTGACTTAATACTTGCAGTCTTATAATCCGTGCCAATAATGTAAAGAATTCTTCATGGCGAAACAATTTTCCCAAACACTTCTGAACTCACGTTATTTGCTGTTTTCGTTGCGAGGCGGCAGACATAAAACCGCCGCCATGTTGGAATTTGAGGTGATTTCTAGCTTCTAACTGCGAGAATGCAAGAGCGAGTGGGTGCGTAAACGTGCCTTAGTTCGTACACCCCGTCAATGCCACAGCTAAGGGACAAGTTGGGGAAGTAATGGGTCATGCAACTTGTAAACCTAGCTGATGGAACAAGGCCGGAAGTCTGGGGTCAGTTTAAACTGGTGTTTTAAAAAGGGGGAGGGGGGCTCTCGTAAATTTTTTTTTGGGAGTGCCTTACTTTGCTTGATCAGTGTTATGGAGCCTTGAAAAAGCCTTTGTTTGAAATTTTTCCCCCTTTTGTGTTTATGGATTTTCGTCATGATTCCCTCTGCCAAAAGAGCACGAAGGCAAAGAAAAAGGGCCGGGGGGGGGGTGTAATAGCCCCAATGTAGGGGCGCCCTTGGAAACCGCTACAAATCATAAATCCGTTCAAGTAGGAATGCCTCTTTAATAGGAAACGTTCAAGTATAATGTCATCAAGAAAATGGCCATTTCCAACCCCCCCCCCCTCCCCT
>JAHWFP010207369.1:9958-36771 GCA_023313725.1 Lithobius niger | reverse complement strand
CCTGACCACCCTAACCACATTATGGGTATCGATTTTGTGGGACCCCTACACACGACAACATTTAACAACAAATATGTTTTATCTGTAGTGGACTGCTTCACTAAATGGATATGGTTGATACCAACAAGGAATGCCACGGCAAGAGCAGCAGCGACAAAGTTCACCCAGCATGTTCTTTGCGACGTCGGAGGTCCAGAATACTTAATCTCGGACAATGGAGCATCTTTCACCGGTAAAGAGTTCACATCAATGCTTCAGGAAAATGGCATCAAGCACTCCAAAACGACGCCGTACCATCCGCAAAGTAACGCAACTGAGAGAGTTAACCGAACTCTCAAAGCATGCATCAGAGCATTCGCATCAGAACGGCAAGGCGGATGGGGTCCATTGCTACCGTGCCTTCAATGGGCAATCAGGACCACTCCGCACGTCTCAACAGGTGAAACGCCTTACTACCTAATGAAGACCAGGGACCCAAGAACAAGACTACAGGCACTCCTGTTACCACCTATGCAAACAGGAATTACTATCAAAGAGTATGCCGAAGTCCATAAAGCCGAAATGGACAAAGCATATGACCTAGCAAGAGCGCACCTATCAGAGGCAGCAAGGTCCACAAAGACTTATTACGACAAGAGACACCAGCCTGTCGAGTATAAGCAGAATCAACTTGTCAAAGTGAAGAATCACGTTAAATCGGATGCGACCAAGAACTTTTCCAAAAAACTCGCACCGATCTACAAAGGACCCTACAGAGTCATAAGAAAGGCATCGGACGTCAAGTACATACTCAGGTCAACGTTAGACTACTCAGACGTGAAAACGTACAACATCTCTGAGATGCAGCCATTCTTTGACCCAGAAACTATGGACCGCTGGGGAAACTTGGACCAACCAGGCACCAACTATCACCCACCAGAAGGTAACCAGCAGAAGGGTTCAGAAAACGACAAAGATTCGGAGGCCGAAGACAGCGCAGCAGACGACGACGTCAGCGACGATGACGCCACCAGAGTCGTCACACCAATCGATAACTCAGATGGCGAAGAAGCGCGAGACCAAGACGACATGGGAGAAGATGAAGCCAGCAATTCGGAAGGCGACGACGACGAGGAACCAGAAGGAGCAGCGGTCAGCAAAGCAAGGCCGAAAAGAACCATTCGCCCACCTGCCCGGTTCAGAATTGACGTCATCCAGAAAAAAGCCCTCCCGGGAAGACCGAGCTTTCCCTTCAACCTTCACGTCAAAGTCAGAGTCCCACCATCCAAGATTCCGCCCAAAGGCAAAGTAAGGAATTGCAACCGGACTTTGAAGGCCCGTTCAGCATCCTGGAAGAGAATCCAAAGGGAACGTACACTCTGCAGCATGTCTGCAAGTCAGAGGACGTGCGAAAAGTCAATGAAGAGATGATCGCCACTCTTGACGGAACATGGTGTATTGGCATGAGGAACGAACCACCACGCTGGCCGCAAGACAAGCACCTCTTCGACAGCGAGTACCCCAGCCTGTCTTCAGACGACGAGGAAGAACAGCTGTCATCGGTGAAAGACGTCATTTTCCAGCACCCGATAGCAGGACTGTCCACCCTAGAGTGGACGGGAATGCGCCACTAAATTGATAAAGCCAGGAAGGAGGCGAGCAGGAGGAGCTCCCAGCAAGGGTGACTGAAGCGATTCAGCGCAACTAAGCGATGTAAGATGTCAAAATGAAGACAGAATCACGAACCAGAGCTGATGTCCAGTGAAACCCGCAACAACGAGGAAAACTGAACAAATTGGAAACTGTGCCAAACCAAAGTGCTCAGGGATGGAACACAAGCCGAAACCACGGCCAATTAAGTCGATCCACTCCCTGAAAACAGCACAATTCCCGCAAAGAAAGTCAGTCAACAAAGTGGACGCTGGACCTCAGTATTCCGGAGGTGGAACGGATTCATCCAAAACACCAAGCATCGACAGGAAGCAATGATGAGCAGACGTCAAGGAAGCGAGCTACCTCAACTGATGGACTAAGCCACGAACGACATCGTTTCGTGCAAGTGCGAAACACCGAAAGACTAAGCCGGATCAAGGTACCCCTTGGCCGCACAACATCCGTGTAGTGTTCCAGGACTAAGTCGTACCAAGGTCCTACCTTGGGCGCAAAAACGCAAGTTTGTGCATCACACGGACTAAGCCGTACCGAGGACATCCTTGGGTGCAAACTCGCACAAATTCTGTGGACCGGATCAGGGTAAAACCTGGCCGCAAAAACCGCTTTTCATCGCATAATCTTTTCCAGTGTTAAATTTATTTTCATCGTACCAATTTGTTTTGTTAATCCTGCGCAACCGAACCGGACTCTACCAAAGACATTCCGAAGATGCATGCACCTCTCGTCGATTTGTGAAATTGTAAATCCGATATTGTAAACCAATTTGATGTATTTTCCCAATCGGCACGCACCTTTGCGGAGGGGGGAAAACTGTAAGGATGTGCTCTGCCACGGCACACCACTCGAGCACCTCCTCACAGGGCGTAACTTGAAGCCTGCGCACTGAGGCTAGACAGCGCGCGCAGTTCAGATAAAGAAGCCATGTTGGTAAGCATGTTGGCAGCATGTAGCAACAGGTGCACGAAGGTTCGGCTAAGAGTAATGAGTATGTGCAAAGAGTAAAAGGACTAGAAAACCCCAACTGTGTGCTTTGTGTTAGACCATAGAACACATTCTCACATTGTTACTTGTTAGCTGCACGTGTCTCATTCTTGAATGAGGGCTAATCACATAGTCCCACTGACAACACTACTAGACCATAGCTGCCCATATGCACAACAACGGACTAACATCTCAGTGCTGAGATGTGTCAGGGTGCCTATTGCCGACGATCCCAGACAAGCACGGGAAGAGATTAGGACAAACCTTTTCAGTTACAAATGATTTATTCGTGAGTATCACACAAACCAAGTGCACTGAAGGAGGCCATCTTTCTCCCTCTCCCTACTACAGGTTTCGCCACCAGATGGCGTGCGGGCGCTCGAATTGGTGAAAGCTAACCGTGTAAAGGATGCGTGGGTCCTAGAGGGCTTTACACCTTCACACGCTCCTCCCTCTCCATAAAAGTGAGGCATCATCGCCCCAAGGTAGGCTACTGGTTCACAAACTTACGCTACGTAGTCCTCCTTAAGAATTTCAGAAAGAAAAAAATCCTTTTTAAGTTACAATAAAATTCGAAATGTGCGATTTAGCCAAATTAGTGTTCATGGTGAAGAAAAAAAATATTAATCTTGATCTTGAATGAGGGACATGTTTCTCAAAAAAATTTCTCTTTCTTCGTTCTGCACACTTTACTGTTTGGGTTTGCGTCCCTAAGGTATGGCTTAGATCATTCGGCACAGTTTGGCACAGTTCGTGCGACCATGACACAGTTGAAGATGATACAAAAAAAAAATTATTTCTGCGCAATCTTAGTGTTTTCGAACGTTTGATGCAACTCACGACTGGCCTTTACTTGCACTTGCGCCCCTAAGGTGCGACTTAGTCCCATTGCTGGTGTGTCACTTGTGTGTTTGTGTTGCAGTCGTGGTTGCTTGCACACGAAAGAAAAACACTCACTTTTGCACCCCGAAGGTGCGACTTAATTCAAAGGACATAGTATGTGGTGTCGTGTTTGTGTCACAGCTGATGCACTTTTACGCCCCGAAGGTGCGACTTAGTCCCTGGACTTCTGCATGGTTCTTCACAGTCGTCGAACAATGGTGGTGGCACTTGCTTCTGCTTGGACACTGGGGTATTGAATGGGAGTCGCTCGACTTCTCCAGGTTGTACCTCTTTCACTGCTGCTTAGCCACTGTCGAGTTGTTGTCTTGGAGCCTTGATCTTCGGGGATTTTGGATGTCGTGGACCAACTCGATTTTTAATTCCTTGCCTCTCGTCTTGGTCTTTTTTTGGTTATCCAAATGTCTTGGTTCCTTTTTTGCTTTTTCACTCGTGCAGTGGCCGTCGTTGCAGAGGTTTTTGCTCACCTCTTGACGTCTAGCTCGTCTTTCTTAGCTCCCTGCTCCCTTACAGCCGTGCTCCTGCCGCCTCCTCCCTCTCCTACTGTGATTTGTACAAGAGGTGCACATGCGCCTACTTCTCTGGATCCCATCTGAAGCATTTCACCATAGTTTTGAGGCTGACCTGTGGCTGAGGCTGCTGGCTTGGTGTTTGGGTTGTGACTTGTGGTACCAGGCGTCTCGTGGTTGTCCCTCCTGAACAGTTACTATGCCAGTGCCAAGATTCTCATCCTTGAGCCCTTGATTACAGAAATATTGGACTTCGTCAACCATCGTTCGTGCTGTTTAATCCCTTTCAAACTGCCATGATCCTTCTTAGAAGTGGTCCAAATGTCTCGCTCTTGGTTCCGTTTTGTGTTTCTCGGTCTCACCTGTTGTTTCTGATCATTTGGGTGCCGCTTGTCGTCGTGCCCCTCTCGTCTCTTCCCTTGCCTTGCCCGCCGTGCTCTAGCCGCTGTCACTTGTATCTACAGTTGGTAGTCTCTCGTGGGCCAGATTTCGTCTCGTACCTGTTGGGTGATTGGTGGGTGTGCGAGATTTCTTCGTTTTCGCCCGGGTGGGCTTGTATGTGGTGGCTGCCTCCCCCTCGTCTTTCTCCATCTTGTGGTGGTGAGAGTCTTTAGTTGTTGGTTGACATCGTTCGCCACTGAAACATGTTGGTCCCTGCTTTGCGCCTTGCGTTTCTGGTTGCCGGTGGCGTCAGAGCTTCCCTGTGTTTGACCTTGTGGCTCTGAATTTGGTGCGTGTCCACGTCCCTTTTTTTTTTTATTTCGGCTGTTCCGTCGGTTGTTGTCGATTGGCGGCTGGTTGTCATGGGTGCCGTCTGGAGCGGTGTGGGTCGAGGCCTTGAACATGACTTTTCCACACTATCTTTCTTGCGATTTAGGGCTGTCATTGCCTTTGTTGACTTGACAGCTTGTTTTGCCGTGTGTCAGGATGACCATGTTTGCTCCTCTTGCTCTATTGTTGCATCATTCGTCATTATTGATGAAGTTATCGCTGACAAGTATGCTCTTGCTTCGGAAGTGGAGTTTCCTGTTCATGGCATCGCGATCTGATTTTGCGGAATGCCACTTTGACTTGCTGCTGGTGTTCGTTAGTTTCTGTTCGATTTGTAGTTTGCTGGCGTGAAGTCGTACTTTTTCCTTGATTTGGAGCTTTAACTTCTCCCAGACTTGTTTGAAGTCGTTTCCGTTCTTTTTGGTTGGAGTGGTTGCAGCTTCGTCTTGGAGTGGCTGGGAGACTTTGTCGTTTGACTTCCTCTGCTGTCTCGCTTTCCTAGATCGCAGCGACTTTTTCTGCTTTCTAGTTTTGGTGTTGATGAAGACGTCGAGAGGTTCGGTTCGAGAGTTGCTTCTGTCGCTAGCCCCTTTGCTGACACCAATGTGCTCTCCATCGCTGTTGTAGATTGTCGTTAATTCTTTGTCATCTTGACGAGTTTCTGGCAATGATTGCTGCTCGTTGTTTTGCTGAGATTTGCTTTGCCTCTGCGTGGACCATGTTTTGGTTTGTGGTTGGCTGGCGTGGATACCCTCTCGGCACCCAGTTCACTTGTTTTTGGTCTGGGCCTGTGTGTCTGGTGTCAATTAGCCAACACGGGACAACATTGTAGTTCCCGTGGTTACGGATGTTCAATTGACTTGAAAGGGCTGATTCCTGGTTGCTATTCTCGTTTTAGTGGGGTGCGATTGGCATTCCCCATGTGTGTAAAAAATTTCCGGTTGCTTGGGGTGCTAGCTGGTTGTTGGGGGTGCTGTGCAGTGGCTGCCTATATTGTACATTACTCCATTGCGTTTGGTTTGTTGCCATTTGATTTGCGTTTTGCGTTTGTAAAGCAGTGAATTTGTTAGACAACTCTCGATTTCTTTGTCGAAGTGCATTTGCTTTCGTTGTCTATCAGCGTTTCTTTATTTGTTGAAATGCATTTGCATCTGTTGATATTCTGCTTCTCTTTTTATTTCCCATTGTTTATTGAAATCATGTTGATTAATACTGCCACCGTAGTTTCTCCTTTAGCAATTCAGTATAGTTTTCTATTTTGGTAGCGTGCGTCGGCCAGTGAACACGTTTTTGCTGGTCGGTGCTGCCATTTAGCGGCGGCATTTTGAACTGCGGCGCTGGGAATTGGTTGGGAGTGGCGTCACCTAATGGTACACCTGGGCCGTTAGCGGTCGTCAATCTGGCAAAATTATGGATGGGTGACAGGAAATCAAGTAGCTCACCATCAACGTCAACATTGAAGCTTGCAAATTTTTCAGTTTCGTTTGGTTTTGGTGGTGAATTCACAACGGATTTTCAAATTTTGGCCCACGAGATTGTCAAAAAATCAAAATGGTGTCATATTGCAAGTAGTGCTGCTCCTGTTTGCTTTTCTGTGTGCGTGCGCGCTCACTTAAGTGCGTGATGCGCCACATTGGAATGCGATCGGCAATGAGAAATGTGTGCATGCACAGAAAATAGTCCCACCTGCTTTTTGCTTTTGTAGACTTTGAAACGGTCGAAAAATTCCAAAATTGCGTCCGACGGTTTAGTTTTGTCAACATTTAGCATTACAATAGGGAAAATAGCACAATTGGTCTCCGATTTCTGATTTTGAATTCCGACAATTTACGTGCAGGAGATTTGATTGTCGGCAATTTGCTACGAGAGAATCGGTGGTCGATACATGTAAATTCATTCGAGTCAAAGTCGTATTCGTCTTTGTAAATGTTCATAGTTCATTTTTTAGCCTTTTTTTGCGTTATGAATTGGCTTGATCTCACCTTTTGTACGTTTTGAAGTGATTGATAGGGTAGTGGTTGCCCCCATTTTCCTCACCTCGTGGCCACGTCTTTTTGCTGGTGGGCCCCTCGTCGTTATTTCGTCTTTGCAGGGTTAAAAGTTTACTGTTGGGCGCCAACTCTTGCTGGGATGCGTCGGGGTGCCCATTGCCGACGATCCCAGACAAGCACGGGAAGAGATTGGGACAAACCTTTTCAGTTACAAATGATTTATTCGTGAGCATCACACAAACCAAGTGCACTGAAGGAGGCCATCTTTCTCTCTCTCTCCCTACTACAGGTTCGCCACCAGGTGGCGTGCGGGGCTTCGAATTGGTGAAGGCAAACCGTGTGAAGGATGCGTGGGTCCTAGAGGGCCTTGCACCTTAACATCAGCAGGAAAATTTACATTCCAAAGCGACAACCAACTTCGAAAAATTCATTTCAACAATGGTCCAAAGGTAGTTTTGAATTTTTCGAAAAGGAAAACTTACGTAAGTGGGAGGTTGGGGTGGCAGATTTTGACTGAATATTTGTTTATAATAAACAGCTATACTTATTTATTATTCCCTTTGGTGTTCAAGTTTTGCCACGAAGGGGCCTTTTCAGTCTGAGGAAAGGCTCTTCGGTATAAACTAAACTGGTAGCAACCTCGTTTTACTAAGTACCACAACTAAAGGGGCTGCAAAGGGTGCAAACGCACCTGGTTCCAAGAGGCAGGGGCCCTAAATTTGCAATACATTTTTTCAGATATTATAAAATGGGCTACAAGGTTGACCCCCAAGTCGTGTAGTCGTAGAGACGCCCTCCACAATTGTCTGTTCACTCCTCTTCGGAAGGCTAATGGCGGCATTGGTTTTACTTACGTTTTGGGTGAGTGTGTTAAGGGCAGCCAGTGCCATTTGAAGAATGGGCATTGCTTCAGCCAAGTCGTGGTCACATTCATCTTTTATGCCCTTAGCCGTTCTAGCTTGTTCGTTAGCAATATTTTCATCGGCTTTTACAACCTAAAATGAAATGAATAAGACCACTTAAATTAAAATAATCTTCATGCAGTCTTTTATATTGCAGTAATATATTAGGATAGCCTACCTTTTCGACTTCGGCCACTTGTGCAGATTCTACATGAACGTTAGCCATCGTCTTTTCTACCTGAATACCTGCTATCACCAACTGAGGCTGAAGTGCTGTTAACTCCAATTGCATTGTTGCCACTTGATCAGCGGCACTGGCCAGTTTCTCTAAACCCACTTCGTAACGGCGCTTAGCTGCCATCACCTCACTAGATACAAACAATGCTATATCATGTTGCAGGAAGTTCGTTTTATGGGTCTGGGTCATTCCAGTGATACCCATTTCATGGA
Source organism: Lithobius niger (assembly GCA_023313725.1). NCBI lineage: Eukaryota > Metazoa > Arthropoda > Chilopoda > Lithobiomorpha > Lithobiidae > Lithobius > Lithobius niger. Next base: position 28,614 of record JAHWFP010207369.1, on the reverse strand, counting down.
CAGCCATTTCATAGACATAGACATTTCTACGACAGATTTTTCACCTACAGCCAATTCATAGATGCGGGCATTTCATAGACAGACATTTCACCGATAACTACATAAATTTCGGGCAGTCTGTCTTAGTGGTGAGATTCTTACCAAACCTCACCTACAACCTGTCACTGTAACGAGACAATTTTTTTTACTGAATGTTTTTACTCTTCATGTGAAATGTCTGCCTGTGAAATATACGTGTCTGTGAAATGCCTATCAGTGAAATTTCTCTCTTTGAAATGTCCATGTCAGTGAAATGGCTCACTGTGAAATACTTGTCGGTAAAATGATCGGGACCCATTTTTCAACTGTCACTAGATCATGATTCACATCATTATGATTCATGAATGTATGTCAGGGATAATCCTGACCGGAGTTTTATGTAAGTTTTTTTCTTTAAATCTTTTGAGTGTTCGACTTGAATTTATTAAATCGTCAGCTGTAGTTTTTGGACTGTGTTTTTGGCCCGGACTGACAGTAATAATCATTGGTTGATTACACTGGCACTGTTAAAAGAACAATGAAGCAGTTAAGCGGATTAATGTTGTTGTGTGTGTGCATTGTTGTCATATTGTATATATTTTTTGGTTGGTTCTATTTTGCTTTGTAGAGATTTTTTGGAATTCTTGTTGTTTCTGTCGTAAAATGGGGAAGACGTGTAAAAGGGATGTTCTTCTTGGTGCAACATTCCCTCCCTAAATTGTAAATCTGGGTAAGATCAGATGTTAAATGAATACTGAAGCCCCTTCATTAGTGTCTGGGACTACAACCATAGCTGTGCCATTGCAAGTAGACTGACTCTTATAAAAGAGTTGTACATCAGTCGAAATAATAAAAGAGGAATGAGCACAACCTCCTTAGATCATTCACTCATCTGTGACAGATTTGATAAAGATACGACATTTACTTTCGTTGGTAAGGTCTCACGCCTTTAATTCCCTAAATATTTAGAAATATTACACTTTACTGCGGGACAATGACAAATTATCAGAAGTTGGTTAAAAATATTTTTTAAATATATAATTTAGTATAAGGTAAAAAGACTAATAGCATCAGGCCATTGCCATGTAATAGTAAACAATCAAGTGAAAAGTGAAGAAAACGCTTCACTAGCGAAATATATCTACGTACCATGTGGATCAGTTTGGAGGTGGTAAGGTTCTACAAACAAGGTAACCTAGCCAACTTTAAAACTCGCACAGCTTTTCTATTGAATTAAGTAACCAGCCAAGATTGAAGTATTGGTGCTTGAAGACAACGATAGGAACTATTGATGGAAGGAAGAATAAAATGCTAATTGTTCTCATGCATGGGAGGTCAGGTCTGATCAGTTGCTCAAAGAATGGAGGGGCTAGAAAACCAGCCTGCCTATTCCCAAAAAAAAGGTTTTAGTCACCATAGCCATAACGATAAATAAATTCTTTGAGAAATAAGTTAAAAAATTACCCTTCAGAAGTCGGACATGTCAGTGATGTACTGTAAAATCTTTCAGTTCTCTCCCAGACTCCCTAGCTGGTTTGTTTTGTCCCCTCTAAACCTTTTTCCTGGCTGTGCCTCTTGGTATGATGGTGATTAAGGACAGCAAAAAAAAAAAAAAAAACTTCCACTCCCACAGCCACAAAACTTTTGCTTTTTATTTAAACCCCTGTAATTGTCATTTTATTTTTAATACCTGCAGTCAGTCGCCATAAAAATAGAGCTAACCTGGATGGAACTAGAACGAGCAACTACAGAGAGCTCCTTAAAGTGGCACTGTCAACGATTGAAAATCGTACAAAAATACCATTGCACCATCTAGTGGTAGTGATATTCTTACCCTTAACAGCTTGCTGCCAGGTGCATGAGGGTGTACCAAATTTTCACTTAACCATTAAGGAGGATCGTGGTTTTCTTTAAAAGATATGGTATTGTGCATTCCTTTGCTTGACGCAAGCAAGTGCCAGTTAAACTAGATAGCGCTAGCTGTTGCCAGATTCTGCCCACTTTCAATCGGCGACAATGCCACTTTAAGACACATACCCCTATAGAAGAAGCCATGCCACGGGCCAGCTTCGTAAGGGAAACCCAGTATTGTTGGCATCTGTGCCATTGTTGGCCGTCTCGTGCATAGTTTGGGCTCTGTTTTTAATGTGTTAACTTTTGTCCTGTTTATAATGAGTCAGAATAGCCCAAAGCACAGGAAGGGGTTAAGCATCTTCAAAAGCATTCCTCTAGGAAGAAAATCGGCACTGAAAAGAACTGATCCTATCGTTGCCGACTTCATTCTGAGGCATGTAATTAAAAAAACTTTAAATATAAAGCGTAATTTTATTGTGTTATCTTGTGAAGGTATTTTAATATAGTATCTCAACCTAATAAAGTTAACAACTGTAATAAATGTCAACAAGTAACCTAAGGATCACATACAAATCTTGAAGAAATGCGGTTAAGTAGATATTACCACGTAAGGTGAAATAGGATTCGACAGTGGTCAAAGCCATCAAATAATTGAAAAATTATTTAAATGTAATTAATGCCATGACAAAACTCTTAGGCTTTGGGGGGCAAGGCAATTACTTTAAAATCATTCATTACGATGTTATACGAGGATGTAAGAGTTCATTATAAGTAATTATAAACATTTTTACCAATCACTCTACCGTATGAACTACATTATTGCATGTTGTATGACAGTTTACAGTTTTATAATTGCCCTGGCAGAATTACCAAACAAAAACACAATTACCACTGGGGTAATAATGTGTTTCCAGGTTTACATGGTTGAAAGCCAAAGAATACAAATGTGGTTCGCATTCGAGTCAACCAGTTTTTCCTAACAAGTGTTAGGGGACACTCGAAAAGTTATGAGCAGAAGAAAAGCTGTATGAATGTACAACGCTATATAAAAATTAATACTGATAATTACATGCAAATGTGGGGCTTCAGAAGAGCGTCCCAACAAGCATCAATAATTGAAGATGATCTAGAATAACGGTAGGCTACATAGTAACCGAAAAGTCGAAATCACTTCTAACTACATCTAGACTAAACTATCGCTCAAGATCCTGAATGAGAGGTGTCTAGCGGTTTTATAACGACTGGCCCCCACTCATTCCAGATGCAACCCTTGCAATAAATCTCCGATTCTTAAAGAATCTGATGTAATACATCTAACGAAGTAGCAACCATAAAAAAAGAGTTTAATTTCACAAGAAGCAGAACGCACTATCCCTTTTTAGCCCTCCCACACAGCACACTGAGTTGGATTCCACTGAACTGCTTTTCACCCCAAATTGGGGAGAGGGGGTAACAGGTGGGAAGAGGGGGCAACAGGTGAGAACCGGTTGTTTCCATCCCAAGCAATCCCAACAAAAGACATTTGGAATAATAGGCCTATACACCCCTGTATAGCGCCCTACAAATACAGCTAAGTAATACGTGTGTTTAGGAATTGCTACAATCTAAAGCCAGCACGTTACAACTAGCTAATAAAAACGAGCAGGATTTGTATCCATGTTGCAGGTCTTACCCTCTTTTCTTCCCTAGCAGAACAATAAACGTGTTGATCAGCTCAAGGTATGAGGTGGGAGTCACCCAATTGTATCGTTTTAATTCTGCCAGAAATTTGTCCGACAAATTTTTGCACGATGTATGAAATCGTTGGCACATTGCAATACACCCATCGCGTGTGGCATCATCCATCTCGACCTCTTGTAAGAAACGTGCTGCAACAGCCTGCAAAGCATCATCTGGCCATGCCTGTAAATAAAGAGAGTTTAAAGCAAAACTTTCCATCGAAAATATTACGAACAAATGTATTGTTTCTATCTAACTCCCTGTCATATAATTAAAAGGCCACTTTTATTTGTACACGAGTTTTCGTAAGTACAGTTCAGTCAAATTATACAAAATTTAGATGGAACCGTGGAAAAATTCATAAGAGGCTGATTTTTGGTACAGATGGTCATAAAGGTCTCAGGTTCGACATACTAAAAGTCGTCAACTGTTCGTATTGAGCTAACGCCGCTCTCTGGGCGTACGACGGTCCTTACCTAAGTTAAACAATTTCGGTTATAATTGATAGAAAGAATAGATCTCCGCCTATCAGAAAATCCTAAGCATGTCCATTTTGGTCTATTAAGGGGGCTCGCAAGCGCACTTTGAATTCGAAAATCAGCATACGCTTTCACCGCTGCGCCATTATCTCCTCATGAAAAAAAAAAAGATTTTCGTTAAGTTGCCATATCACCCTAAAATTTAATGAGTCCCAGATCCATCACTTTCTTAGGGTTAACAATTGGAGAATTTTTGGGCATACTGGAGTTTCTGCTTGCTATTATTAAGTTGCTCTCAGTGTGACGCCATCTTAATCTGGTGCTCTCTCTTTGAAGATTTACTAGATATTGGGGGATGAGTGGCGTGCTTATGAATTTAAAATTGAAGGTTGTTGTCCTTCTTCAGGTTATTTTATGTCTAAGAAGAAAATTTGTTGGTAGAGCAGTCTAAATGAGAACTGGCTCGCCAAGTAAGATCTCCTTTTGGAAAACAAAACAAACGGATAGCAACACTATTATCTACCGACATCTGCATCTCAGCCCTCTTATAACCATACAAGGATGCAGGAACACAACAGTGAACGAGGGCTGAGAGCTCAGCACTGGATTATTTCTTAAACCCCATGTTACACCCATTGTGTAAATTTAATTTATTTTTAAACGGCAAGTTATTTTTCACCATAACAAATACTGAAAACGACAATATAGTTAACATTTCAAGCAACAAAATGTACTACAGTAAGACACCCATTCTGAAAATTTAAAGCAGCTTCTATAAAAATTCTTTCAAATTGGTAGTTTCGGCAGAACATTTTTGTTTACTTGTGAATGGTTCGTTTCCATGTAAAAGGGAGTGAGGGCTTTACTGAAGACCTTTATTTTCTTTTGGGACCTGGTTTATTTTGGCCTAATCAGAGTACCAGGAGTGATGAAGCTAGCCACCTCCGGGGGCGAGGGCCAGTGTCACGGATCCTCGATAAAGCCTTTGTTTAAACGTTTTTGATTTTGTTTTTATGGATTTTCTTCATGATTCTGTCTACCAAAAGGGCAAGAAGGCAAAGAAAAGGAGCAAAGGGATTGTCTTCAGCCCCAATAGCCCCAATCTATGGGCGGCCTTGCGCACCAACTTCCGACAACCATCTCCAACAGTATATTCTGTACTCACTTCCAAAATAGCTCCATCAATCGACAAATCAAACAAATCCTCGAATACCAATTGCAAATCCATAATAGAATACTATATGCAAAAGAAAATGTTTTTTTTTTCCTTTTTGCGTTGCATTGTTGGATTACAACGTGCACTACATTATTACTGACGTCGTGGCTTCTTTATTGTCATGCCGAGATACGAACATAGGAAGATAAATATGTTATCGCCAGCTTCCCTTGTACAAAGAATGAACAATTGCTTGGGCCTGTGACCCTCCACATTGTTATTTCTCAACACTCACAAAGCAGGCGATAACCTATACTCCGATGACAGATGCTAGTCTGCAATTGAATGTTCTAGCATTAATGGAATCAATCATAAAATCAGTCACCATAGTCATGGTAACATATTTACGAATCATCATTAAGTATTAAGACTTTGTGGTGATAATGAAGATATTTTAAAACGTTTATTTTTTCAAAATACGGCTGACATTATTAAAGATTTCGATGAATTTAAACCTTTTTTTCTGAAGCCTCAAACTACGCATTTATTTGTATTGTTTAGACCACTTGTTGAGCTTAGTTATTTCCACGAACACACCAAAAGATAAATTAATTATTATGTGTGATTTTAATGCTACTAGTTATATTCTACAAGATACAAAAAAAAAAGGGGAACAAGAGCTTCTTAATCCATAAATTTTTCTACTATTACAGCCTTAAGGAGTGAATAATACACAAATTTTCCTACGTTTAATTTTCATTTCATTGATCGTGTCTCGTCCAAATTCTACTCGTCCTAATTCTACTGTCAGTGCATCAATTAGTAAATGTTACTATTAAACATAAAATCGAGCATCCATAATAAGGTCACATTTATTCAATTTTTTTAAACGGACTTAAACAAAATGCAATAATGTTCTTTCGGTGGTTGAATAGTCCAGTTGTTTTTAGCACACCAATGTTGACATAAACCAAAAAGTATTTATGAATACTGCTCATTTGAGTCATATCGTGATGTGATGTAACAATGATTAAACAATGCTTTACCGATTGTTGAACATTTTGCCCCCCCCCCCCCCCGTGTTTCGTATAATGCCCGCAAAACAACGGCAATATGTTCAACAAAGAGTGGCATAACTCAGAATTGTTCGGTTGGCATTACGCCCCCGTTTTGGAAAGAAATTAACACTAGCACCACCTGTGAGAGTAGTATTTATTCAGTCTACTTGAATTTTCGAGGATTTCCACCGATCCTCTTCATCAGAATACACACAAAAAACTTATCACTAAAACTACCGTTGCATGCTGCGGCTACGACAAAATTTACCTGCTCATGCACTGTACTACCAGATAAATTTTGTCGTAGCCGCAGCTTGCAACGGTAGTTTTAGTGATAAGTTTTTTGTGTGTATTCTGATGATCGAGGATCGGTGAAAATCCTCGAAAATTCAAGTAGACTAAATAAATACTAGTCTCACAGGTGGTGCTAGTGTTAATTTCCTTCCAAGATGTCTTCCAATCACGACTGTAATCGTCGGTTGCCGATTTTCCAGATGTCCCCCGTTTGTTAACCGTATGGTTCGAATTGGCGCTTGTGTCTGTGCATTGTTTGACTTCCCCTTCAGCAAAAAGCGTGAACGAAGCAGCGCTGTGTTTTTTTTATTGAAGGATCAATGGGCATTATAGTGGATAACTACCGAAAACTTCGTGACATTATAAAACAATGGCTGTGGGTGCTGGCACGCCCTTGTGACATTGTTTTATAATGACCGGGGTTTTCGGGCATCCTTTAAATATCTTAATTTTACAATCAGCGACACTTCCACACAAAATAAAACCCTTCCCAGTATATTTTGGCAACGTAATAAACTTAATAAAGAAGAAAGATTCTTTTTCTGAGACATTATGTCTAATTTGTGTAGGGAAATTAATAATGGCTTAATTAATATTCATAACAGAAACAATACAATTAATTAATTGAATGCATAATTGCATAATATCAGACATTTATTAAATGCATGAGCCGAGTATTTATTCGGATAGATCAAAACGACTCCAGATAGCAATTATAATTGGGAGTCCTTCTCCAAAGACGACCAAGAGGCGGCAAGACCATTTGAGACTGAACAAATACCTATTGTTAGAGTTTAAAGGATGGCATTACCAGCTGACATTATTTACGACAATTTCGTAGAAGCTAAATGACTTTCTAGAACTAGATTTAATTACGATAAGATCGTCGCTCATGATCGATCACTTCGTGGAATAACAATAAGTCCCTCCCACACGGGATGGCGGCATATACCTTCAAAGTGCCGCGTACGGGGAACAATTAATGAACCCGAACGCAACAATAGAATGATTGACAGGCGGAGAGGTGCCAATTAACGATAAGGGCCCAAGCTGTCCAAATGTTACTATATTTAGCATTTCAATAATAAACCAATACTACAATGGATTGATCATGGCCGATAACGCCACAGTATTTAAGCTGAACCTCGGAATGCGTGATATCATCTGATCACCAGACACTTAACTATTGTTAACAAATTTACGCCAGTCAAATTCCGAAGGCCGCAATCCAGAAGTACGCACTACGCAAGGCAGATTTCCGTGCCGGGTTAGCGACGAGGCTTTCGCCGCCCAGCCGACCCGTGGGCCCATGGCCTCACTCAAGCTTCTATTATAGAGCTAAGTATTCCGATTGATTTGAGATAGCTAATGTTGTTCATGCTTAACTAGTACCATTCCGTACGCTACTAAATTAACCCGAGTTTCCCTTAATTTAACTCACGAGAATTATCATAATGATTAGGTTTACCGCTCGACTTAATCCGTAATGCCATTCGTTCGACTCATTGCCGATAATTGTAATCATACAATCAGATCATAATAATCTGTCACTGATTTAATTGGCCATATGTGGGGTCAATATTGCGTACAGCGGAGTGTTGATTAAAGGCCCAGTATAATTGGATGTTTGCTTATTATTTAGTCTACCTATTTTATACTTGATTAGTGTTTTATACAATTGTTTGCCCTTATGCCATCCTAGACGATAATGTTTATTCTAGTCAAATGGTCACTGGAATAAAACATTACATTTGATTTACACTCATCTTCACCAAGTTCAAGATATTAGTTCTTCCCAAACTCGATCTCACAATATCCTGCGAATTTTCGACAGCTTTAGCAAGTTTGGTGGTATAACTGCTTTACATCTGTCTTCATTGGGCACTAAGTTACAGTCCGTTCTCCGTCTTCAACTACATTTTCGTTTTGTGTTTTGAATAACGGCACCCGCCGTAGGCTCCCATATTTATGATGTTGTTCGCTCCAATGCGTTTCTCGGTGCGTGCTAACATCTCTTCTTACTAAATGGCTAATGGTGGGATTCGATGGCCCAATTGTACGGAGAACGGACTGAAACTTAGTGCCCGATGAAGACAGATGTGAAGCAGTTATACCACCAAACTTGCTTAAAGTTGTCGAAAATTCGCAGGATATTGTGAGATCGAGTTTGGGAAGATCTAATATCTTGAACTTGGTGAAGATGAGTGTAAATCAAATTAAGACATAATGTCTCAGGAAATGTAAGTTTTCATCGTAAAGAAAGATTCGTTTTTTAACGCTAAAACTCAGACTTAAGACAGTAAATTTGTTCAATCTTTGTTGTAAAACCAAAACGGTATAAATAATGCAAAAAAGAAATATCTAAAAAAAACTAAAGGTTAAGCATAATGACTGCACCATTCTAGAAGTACATTAAAAACCTAGGAATTCATAGCAATACTACTTGCTCAATAGTGTCGAAGAGCAGGTAAAAGTTTTCTGTGTTTACACCAAACCTGATACATCAACTATTCTTAAGACATGTCAACAAGAGAGCTCCCTTATTAAGTGTCTCTGTTTTATTGTTGAATGTTTACTACAGGATACTTACACCCAAACATTATTTTCCAAGACGGATGAAATAAAAGAACCTGACAACATTCCAACAGGCTTTTTTAGTACCTGCCTTGAATTTATTAATTAAACAGGACGGAAAGACAAAGGGCTCGAAAAGGGTTAAATAAATATAATGCAAACCTATTTACGTTGCCTTTTGGACTTAAATTTCAGACTACCTGAGTGAGGAATTAAACCCACGATCTTTGAAACCAAATGCCGCGGTCCTACCACTCAGCCATACTGAAAAGGCATGGCCCTGTCAGTATGGCTGAGCAGTAGGACCTCGGCATTTGGTTTCAAAGAGCGTGGGTTCAATTCCCCACTTGGGTAGTTTGATATTTAAGTCTAAAAGGCAACGTAAATAGGTTTGCATATATATATTCATCTGAATTTATTAACTCACCTCATACTAATTTTTAGTCAGCCTCTTAAAGACTCAAAATTAAAAAAAACGATGCTGCCACAATAGTGGGAAATTGTTGACAGGTTTTAGTCAGCTTCGTTAGAATTAACTGTTAATGGTTGTTGGAAGACTTGTCTACAGTGGTTTTGTGGAATAAATATTGCTTTCATTTCAAGGTTTTATGGAGTACTGATCATGTCGTGTAAAAGAACACCAGACGTAGAATCAAAAGCAGGCTAAAATCAACACCCCTGTTATGTTTTATTATGGAATTACTACTTTCAGTGCACCTTGCACTTAGTGTTTCACCAACTGAGGCTGGACGCATCCCTCGATGTTCGTGCCTGACGTCATTCTCGGCTGTCGTCATACAGTAAACCCTATTGCCACATTTTTATTTCCGAATACCGTTAAATTATTTTAAGTTGGAATATGAATTGTATTTTTATAATTGATTTTGTCATGTGTATATTTGTAAGATTTTTGTGTTTAGTTAGAAATATTGTGTAGACTTTCGTTTTCTGCGCATGCGTGTTCAATATAAATTGTGACGTTAACAAACGGTGGAGAGCTCCAACAGGCTATTGCAGCTTGCACGTTTGGTGGCGACGAACGCTGGTCGAGCATTTCGTTCGTCGTATTTTGCCGCTTTCCGGCAGTACTATGCGTGGGTGGGTCAACACGCTCCGCCCATGAACTCTACCCAGTTACATGTCGTTTGTTGCTATTTGCAGTTTATCCGCTGAAATGGACTATCAAGCTGACGTAAGTTTTTACCAAATGTTTTATTCAAAGTTTTGACTTTTATGGCAAGATGTTCAACCTGGTAGATTAAAAGAAAGTAATTGAAGCCTTGTCATTTGCCGGTGCAGTAGGAAAGTCGCCAAATAATGCTAATTGCAATTTGAATATTTTACGGGGGCAATTTGAATATTTTACGAACTGAGTAATGCGCTTTGCAGTAATTGAAGCCTCGTTAGTGTTTCATTGTGGACCTTTCAAAGCTGGGAGTGTATATTACTGTTCGCACGTACTTCACTGAAAGCCATTCTTTAAAAGTTGAAGTAATTGTAATTATCCGTCTAGCCAAGAGTGAGCTAGATTTATACCTCGAAACACCCCTGTGTTTGGTAAATGTTCGAGGCCCATCCGAAGCATGAAAAATACTTACTGAAATACTAATGTCTTTATGATATGGAGCTCACCTCTTACTCTCAGATCGATACTAACTTCTATTAACAGATTCTAGTACCATGAATAGTACTCTATAGAAAGAAGTAAAGCGGAAGTTGCTAAAACTCGCCCCTAAATAACTTATTCCTTCCTGTTTATGGGAATGTTATAACATTGACCTGGCCAATGGCCAATTTATAAAAATCAAGGCAACATGGAGTGATGAATATTAAGTACAGCAACTTTGTAGAAAAATTTGATGGGTAGCATTAACATTTTGCATTGTAATTAATCATGCAGCCAGTAGCACCCCTGCCCCAAACGAATTTTGTCATGCATTTTAACAAATGTGTCGTAATGCTAAAGAAAAACTCCTCAAGAATGTGTGAAAAAAGTGCAATACAAGCCGGATACAACCATGATGTACCATAAAATGCTTCTGCTTCCGGTGCTCTGCCCTGGACCATACTGGGGGAGCTAGCAAAGCTTAGCTAGCAAAGCTCCCCAGTCCACCTAGCTGGCTTTGTTACGCCCCCTCCAAAAGTTTTCCCAGGCTGCATAACTGCATGTGGCCTTTGCTTTATGAACACAGCACGATAGGAGGATATCCAATAGGTACAAATGGCTACTTTGGTGTTATAGAGCGACCATAAATGCAGTTATTTACAAACATTAACAGCAGGGCAACTTCAACTTTTGCATCGACTTGTAGTTTCAAATTGTACCACAAGTTCAATCCTACTGGAGCAACAATGTTCTCATATTTACACAAAGTATTTAGCCAGTTTTTCAATTTGCTCTGAGCGATGCACAGTGCCAGCGTCATAGAATACTGGTGTTAAGTGTATTCCACAAAAAACATAGCATTATTTTTAATGTATTCAGAATAATTAACAATCTACCAGCAGACTATTTTCTCTACGCCTCCGCTTTCACGGTGGTTGGGTGTGGTTTCAACATTACTTGAAAGGTAAAAGTTGTTCATACCACACATTTTACTACCTCTCATTACTTACATATTATTCTATAACCAGTTAGAGAATTGAAGAATAGAATTCACATGTATGCATGATATTTAATGCCAGACTTGTAAGTGCAGAAACTAAGAACCCTTGGGAAAGTAAATGCAAGCAGCAGTTGCAAGCAAACATCATTTACATATTCAGTATGTATTATTTATTGGTGCAACTGCATACACAAGATTTTCCCATCGTTTTTACTTACTTGAAACCAGTCTATGGTGCAACAGTTAACAAGCGCAGGAAATTTGCGGAGGCGGTTGCGAAAAGCATCACCAATGGGGCTCATGGCTAACACTACGTGCAACTGCTCCCGCACACGCTCAATGAAAAAATTAAAAAGGCTGATTGGAGAGCCATCGGTCTGTAGAGCTTTATCACGTTGTCTACAAAGTAAAACAAAGAAATAACATGAAACCTTTTTTTTACTCATGCATACTGAACAAGGCAGAAGTTAACAGAGTGACTTAGTATAGGTAATGACATAATACAGTTTTCAAATCATAAATCATGCTTGCTGCTTTGCTATAGTGATTGCTCCGTTTTCTAAAAGCTAGATCAGGAGATAACTTAAAAATTACGAAAAATCGCCTTTACTGTTTTTTTAATAAATCAGTAATAATTAGAATGTTACTATTGTCTTCTAAACACTCCCATTACCAAACATCTGAAATGCTTCAACTGACACAAAGCACAGTCCCATCCAATATACAAATACAAATTTCATATACAGTGCAAAACTTGAGTACCTTTCAAGTACATAATTTTAATAATTTCAAGAACTACTACTTATGGGCATACTGGGAAACAGGTGTAGGTGTTTAAAAGTACTTATAATTTAGTGCAATTCATTACAGATTTGAGTTATTTGCAATAATAATGGAAAAAATTGAATTTTTTTACTTATCCTAAAATACTTAACTTTATTTATTAGCTAATTATTGTTTATGTGCTCTGCCAAAATCCTTAATTAAAGAATTCCATAGCACCCCACTAGGTGGCCACCTTGCCTATCTCCCAGCAGGCACTGCCACCCATCTCTCATATTCTCATTTAGTGAAAGTTCCGGTTCGACGAGTGAGGATGGTGAATGGCTTAACACTAAAGGTATTTTAGTAAGTAAACACTAATTTTATCTTTAAAATTCTGTTTTCACTTCCATCCCAAACTACTTCTCTTTAGTTATTGCTGACTTTGTCCAAACAGTTGTGGGTGAGCTAAACCCGAAACTAAAATGCCTAAATGATATACCCATAATTTCATAGCTATTTGTATTATGAAATGATTCAACACTTCCTTCTTTCTTCCTCGTGAAGTTGGGCCGCTCACTTTTTGCCCACTCACTGCTACAAGCAATTCCACATTTTGACAGCATTTTTGTTTCATTATCAGACCACGTTATACGTACCTTCTTCGCCTTTGGATCCGCCATGTTTATGAATTAACCGGAAGTACATTGAATTGGCGCCAAAATGACGCTTTAGCGCCAACTGCTTCTACCAATCACAGCATGCTACTAGTTCCAGCTGAAGCCAGAAAGCGCTTTAAGTGGGTACATGGTGGGCTAATGTTGCATTAACTTTCCTCACGTCACTGTAAATTAGTGGTTTAACTAATACGCTACAATTTCGCTACTAATGGGTCTTAGCAGGGTTACATGGGAGTCCTTATTTGGAATTAACGAACGTCGCCCTAAAATTGAGTAGTCATAGTAGACGTATTGTTAAGTTGCTTTATCGAGCATCCATGTACCATTGGTATATGTATGCGTAATTCTTTTGACCCTCTGTAGGGTTGAAGAAGTATACTTTACTGGCTTGCAATCCTGAAAGAAAACTGCTCCTAAACCAAAAGGACTGGCATCCGCTACTATCACTGCAGGCTTACTACGATCAAAAGTAGCTAATACAGGGGCTTTAGTAACTACCAAACGTTAACGCTGTGTATATTTTTTCAACGACTGTATCCCAATTCAAATCAACATGTTTATGCAACAATTTTCTTAACTCCACTGTGTGGGCCAACAAATTTGGCAAAAAATTTGTAATAAACTTTATAACACCAAGCAGTCTTTACAAACCTTGTTTACAAGTTGAAAGACTTTGTCATTATGGGCTCTGACCTTTTACCTCCCAATTAATATTTATATCTGCAGTCTATCTCCACAAAAGTAGGGCTAACCTAGACGGGACTCGAACTAGCAAGTTGAAGGAACTCTCTAACTTCAAGAGCTACCAACTCAGCCATAGCCATCTCTATAGAGTTGGCTTGTTAAGGGAACCTGGTGTTGTCATTTCTCCATTGTTAGCCATCTCGTGCATTGGACTTTGGTTTTTACTTTAGTTTTTAATACTTAAACTTTGGTCTTGTCTTCATCCAAGGCAGGTAAGGGTGTTAACTCTATCCAGATCAATTGTTAGACCTTCTGCAGATACAAACAGTCATGTCCTAGCAATTTAATTTTGTCTACGCCTACTTGCAACTTTTGTTCAACATTTAAGTTCTTAGTTCTAGCTGAATACAATAAAGCTTTCATATATACATCATGATCTTTTATCATCTTTATCCTCACATGCAACATCATTAGCAAATGGTTCAATACGCTTCTCATTCACAAAATCTTAATCCATTGTATTCTGGAAAATTTTGGGTGTGACTGAAATCCCGAACAGCACCACGGCATGTCTATGCCCTAGGTAATGATAAAGTAGATATCATAGAACATTTGTGGTCTAGTGATAAATGCCAGAATACTTCTTGAGCACCTAGAATTATAAATTAACTGCTCCTCTCAGTTTTTGAAAAATACTTTTAGTAATTGGCGTATAGGATACTCTTCTCTCAACAATGATTTATTTAATGACCTTAGATCCAAACAGATCTTTACTTTACCATTAGCTTTTCAGGTAACCACAACTGCATGTACCAATTCTGGAGGGTTGTAACCCTTACAGCAATTTAAGACTTAACATAGGGTGAAATACAACTTCAACATTGTCTTGGATTTTAAGAGGTATTTTCTTGCATGCAGCAATGGTGGAAAAAGCCTAAGTTCTTTTAGCCTAAGTTTAATCACTTTAGGTATCCTACCCATACCTTCAGAAGAATCAGAATACCGATAAATTATCTTTTGTGGCTTATTTGTTTCTTTTGTCGCTAGCTATATTGTCTAGTACTTTAATGAAATCTAGCTTCTTGCAAGCTTCAGTGCCTAAAACATGCCAACGTACACTTCTATACAACTGGAATTGATTGCCCTGTGTATGACGCTACCTAAGCTTCAACTTTAGCACATGGCACGTCAGAGAAAAATAATAAAATTGCCGGGCCCGAACTTGCTTAATTTTAGTTTTTATTGCCTATCCGAAAATATAGATTACCTTTTTTATAGCAGCAGTTTCACCTTTTGAGCATTGTGAATCCCCTAGAAGTTTGAGAGTTGTCTTCCCTGCCGGGCTCGCACGGTACAGTGCATGAGCGGGCCTGGGTTTGCTTATATAAGCTCCGGCGCAGCGAACTGTCGGCATCATTTCTCAACAATTCAGAACCTAGTTCATGGAGGAGAGGCTGGGCGGGAATTTAAGGTAATGTATAATTTCGTATAGGCAATAAAAACTAAAATTAAACAGATTCGGGCCCTGCAATTTTTGTCTTTTTAAAGCCGACGAAAATATAAATTACCGTTTTTATAGCAGACTTTGTCACCTGGGGGAGGGCTAGGTTCAAGTCTCCCGCTGTACGAGCCGGTGTCCCAAGGAAAAACAAAGTTATTCCTGATGAAGACATACCTGATCCCTCAATCAATTTCACCGAGTACCAGAGTACTAGAGTGCCAGGGGCGAAGGAGGAATGGGAAGTCCCAAGGAGGAATCGCCAAGGCAGAAGTAGGTGACGTTGGGGAATGCGAATTGCTCATATTTGATTTTAGGTTAAAAAGGTATCCGCATGCAGGGGTCTTAACATCAGAGGTACAAAGTAGTAAATTAGATTTGTATACTGAAAACAGTTAACCTTGTGGGGAAGAAAGATGACTTTAGGATGCTGGGCGTGAGTGCTGTGTTTTGATCAGGAACGGCCATCTTGTAGCTGAACTGAGGATGGAACGTAGACGGCAGAAGGACGTAGGAAGTAAAGGCTTTCAGATACCAATAGGAAGAAACTTGGGTGAAAGATCATTCCTTCTGTTAGCAGTTGGTAACGTTACGTGATTTGGTAATGGCGTTGGTTCGATTCTGGCCTTCTGTTCTTCTCCCTCCTTCTCTCCACTCTGTGTTGTGTTGTTTGTTTGTTTTATTTTTGATGAACAGTGAAATTGTTTGGCAGAATGTAATGAGGAACGAAAGATGCAGAGCGAGGAGCAAATTTCCGCCATCTTCATAATGAAAGACAGGACCGCTGAAGTGAACGCCTCACTGGCCAAAAAAAGCGTGAATGATGAAATAGAGTTGAAACGTAGTAAATTTTATTGGAGCAGCCTGAATCCCAGGGCTATTCCTTTTGCCTTGGCACGACATGGGGAACAAGGTAGATCTCCGGAAGCTGATGGCATGTGTGGGTTGATCCCATGAAAGACCGGTACGAAGGATGGCGCATTGTCAAACTGCCACACAGAGTAGTTTATGATGTGAGAGAGGATGGGAGACTGTGTTGTTTCTCGCCACAGTGAGACGGGGGAATGGGCAGGTGGAACGGAAGGAACGATGGTCCGTTTAGTGTCGTCCACGGCAGGCGAGGAAACGATAGTGGCAAGAGCTGTGCTAGTAGTATCGAGGGAAGCAGGAGGAACGGGGTCCTGAACTGCGGTGGAATCGTTGGTGTTTAAACGAACGAGATGCTCCTTTATGACGGGAAGAAGAGAATCAGCTGGGTTGGATAAATTGGATTTGTCAGGTACAATTGGTGAACTGGTAACAGGTACCGAGGCGACGACATCGGGAGGATCTTCCATCGGGGTAAGGGAATGACGTGCTGTAGCTGAAGGGTCTCGTAATGGGGAAAGCAAAGGCGATGGTGCGGCTTGGTGAAGGTCACGGACAGACGGCCAATGTCGTGGCGTGGTAGGAACTTGGCACGAGGGTGAATGAGTATGAGGATCATCTAATGGTGAGAAGGAACGACATGCTGCTAATGAAGGATCTCCCAGTGGGGAGTTCTTGTCCGTAATGAATTCGAGCTTCTACAGGTCTGGAGGAGCAGGGTGTCAATATGGAACGACGGCACGATGGTGCCAGGCGTACCAGTCCCGTAGCCAGCCTAAACGGATGGCGGAGGCGGTATCGTGGGGTGGAAGAGCCCAACAGCACAATTCATAGCTGTGGTTCCGATAGCTGACGAGTCAGGTGTATTGAAAACAGATGTACTGATGTGTTTAAGAATAAAAATAACTCATAGTGGTGGAACCATGGAACTGTGCCGGCGGAACCGGAGGAACTGTGGTGTAACTTTGCCAGTAAATTGTAATCCCCAATGTACTGGTTGAAAGAAGGACGGGAACCGGAGGTAGGTGACACTGAACAGTTGAGTGCTGTATGTGGTGTAAGCTATAGATCTCCTTGATTATAAGTCCAGAGGGGGAAGAAGCTCTTGAAAGGTCTAGAATGCAGGTCCGAATTCGAGGTGTCTAACTGAAAGGAACGGATTATTGTCCGTAACAAGAGAGCATTAGTAAATGCTAGTGTATCTAAAGGAAGAAGAAAATCCATTACCTAAAGTGCTGGGAAGCAGTCTTTCCTCTCCCTTCTTTACAGACAGATGTCTAGTAAGGGGAAGGAAGAGTAGTGAGGAACGTGGTGCTGTCGTTCCTAGTGGGAGCAAGTGCACCCCCCCCCCCCACCGAGCAGGAGATCGAGAACGCATCCAAATTTCCAGGAATAGGGCTTGATTTTCATATTACGGTGAGGAACTGTAGACTGATCTATGCAGGCAGAACGTAGAGTCGGGATCGCTACAGACCGAGGAGAATTGATGTAGAGGTACGCTGCGAAGAGGATCGGCACGAAGCGGATCGATTGTTGTACAGTGAACTATTATTAATTGTTGCCAAGCGAATCATCGCTAAGCGGACTGTTGCCAAGTGGAGTGCTGCCTAGCGGACTGGTACTAGGCGGATCATTCGAGCGGAATCGAGCTGCTTTAAACCGGAACGACGTTCCTTTGAGAGTTTTTTGGAGGCATGACTGTGGGCGGAACCAGTTCCAAGTAACGGTGGTTGATGTGGGAGCAGGTCATGAAGACCAAAGCCGAATCCGGTTGCGAGGCCTTGGTCAGGTGGAGACGAGTCCGTGGAGTAAAAGGAATCGAAAAGTTCGTTAGCTGGTGGTTTGGGCAGAATCGGTAGTGGAACCAGCAAAATGGGATGCAGAGGTGGATGGACAGGAATGCCTAAGGGAAATGCGTTGGTTGTGATGGTTCGATATCATTTTGGGACCGAAGCCAGACATGTTGATGTATTGTTTGATGCTGGCACATTGCATTTAAGGTTGCGAAGGGAGGAAGCCATTATTCCATGTACTGGGGAAGAAGTTAGTCATTCTTTGGTCCTCTGGGTAGTGGATCGGCCAGTAACTGAAGGTTGTGAGGAACATGGGACAAGTCAAGAGGTGTGAGTTATGGACTGACGGAGGAGGCTAACTTGGCAGCAACCTTCGGGCTCTGAGCTGGAGTTTGAGGCAAGCATAACATTCCTTAGTGCGAAAGAGTTCCTCGAGAGGGATTGGGATCAGAGGTCCCATACCGGAGGTGGTTAGCTACAAGGAAACGGGAACGTAGCTGCAGTATCGCAAGCTAAAGTAAGTGAAGGTTCGGACAGAAAAAGATTCGGAGGCAGAATCACATGTTCCAAAGAATTCTGGTCCGCAGGAAGTTCGAGGATCTCAACGTTGTTCA
>JAHWFP010207368.1:114048-145732 GCA_023313725.1 Lithobius niger | reverse complement strand
TAATTAATGTAATTTACATAATTGCATCTAATTAATCCCATAACACTACAGACAGCTTTAGGTGTCCTTGGGTGTGGCAATAGCCACAAACGTAATCTTTAAATTTACACTGGAATTTAATAACTGGTGGGGCCGCAGCAAAAACAAGTGATACCATTAGATGATTTATTTCTAAACTTTGACTGTTTAGTTCTCTGAGTAACGAAATTAACTGATTTGATAGCTGAACGAATTTCAATCCGATCTGCTTCAGCTGATTCTAAAGACAAAGCTAAAGTTACTGTGGCTTTCAGGGCTAGGGTTTCAACAACTTCATTTGGATACGCTCGGGACAGACCCCCCCGACCAGCTTGTCCCTAATCATTTCGTTATTAATCTCCGTGATTTTGTCAAAATCGCAATGTTTAGTAAGGATTTTAAAGCTGAAACATAATCATTAATTGTTTCATCCGCTTTTTGCATTCTGCGCAAAAACTTAACTCGTTCCGACACAACTGACGGCAACAGCTCCACATCGTTTAAGATAGTTTTAACCAAAACATCATACGTTAAATCACTAGGAACCTTTGAACTAATGTTCAAAATCCTATCAAACATACTTTTTCCGACTGATACCATCAAGACGTCCATTTTGTCTGTATCGGCTTCTTTTTTAGCTCGAAAAAAATAATTTACACAGTCTGTATACTTGTCCCAAGTATCTGTTTCGGGATAGAATTCCGCAAAAAGACCAGACGATTTTCCAGACATGTCTGAATCGCTAACGTTTAAGTTTAAATTAGAGTTCCTGTCGTGGACGTTAGTGTAGCAAACGAAGGAAACGCGGTTGCTAGTAGAAGTTTGAACTCTAATTTAAACTTAAACGTTAGTGATTCAGACTCACACATGTCTGGAAAATCGCATGGTCTTTTTATCGGCTAGCCATAGTTTATCGGAAGTACGGCTAAAGTTACGGTACCAAACGGGGGTGTTTAGTTAGTACTTTAGCAACTTACAGTGAGTGTTTTGAATTTGCTTGTGCTGACTGATTTTAATTTTTGAAGTGGGGTCAGGAAATACAAATCTAAGCGTGATTTTAATTCACGATTGAAATATAACTTATCTGAAGTAGTTTGAGTGGTAGCACTGGTGATTCGTGAAGATTCAATGCGTTAACACTGTCCTGAATTCCAAAACCATCGCGTTTTGCAGCTTTATAAACCCGTTTGAAATTATTAACATAAATTTCTGCGAGCCCATTGACTCGTGGCGAAATGCAGGGCCAGTTAGGGGCCTTATGCCCTTTGACTTTAACCAATTTTGAAACAGGGCAGAGGTTCATTGAGCACCATTGTCTGTCACAAACAGTCCACTAACCCATATTCCGCAATATGGGTATTCAAACCTCTTTGACTTTTTTAGAAGTAGTTGTTTTCATGTTGTGAACGAATGGTATTCTGCTATACGTGTCGACCATTATTAAGAACATGTAATTGTCCAAAGGACCTTAGTATACCTGTCCCAAGTATCTGTTTCGGGATCTAATTCTGCAAAAAGACTAGACGATTTTCCATACATGCCTGAGTCTGATTGTGTAAAGACAAACCAAGCAGTGCTACATAAAAATACAAACAACGTTTCGAAAATTTCCAATTTTCGTCATCAGGTTAGCAATAAAATTAAAGCATGGCAAAAGCCACTAGGTCATCCTACGTTAAAAGCATAAAACAATAATTTAAAACGGATACAAACCACCAATTTCTCCCCTCAAAAGAGGCAGAAATGGCAGCCGAAAAGCAACGACCCATCTGCTCCGTTGGGATGCCACGTCGCAAGGCAAGGTGTATGCAAATCGGGGTCACATGTTTCAAAGGTGTGATGCATTCGTTATGTGGGTTTTACAATATGCCTGGCAAAAGAGTCTAGTTTAAGTGTTTTAATTGCAGGAAAATATTCTTTTAGAAATTTATTATCTGGCACTAAGTGGTTGTGTACAGGTGGTGTATGTGTATGGATGACAAGCGTTTCAAGATTAATGAGTGCCCTAGTATGTTTTTCTTGAAACAAGATTTGGACCTTGTCCAAGTCGGGGGTGTGGCCTGTTGCGTATTTGTAAGGCGACTTGCCTGTTGAAAGGCAGGGTTGCGCTAAAGAGTTGGATTCGACTTTTAACTTAAAGTTTGATTTATGAGATGCTATATGTTCCTTAAGTTTTTGAAGGGATTGTCCTACATATGTAGCAGTACAGGTTGGCTCCGTACAGGGAATTCGATAAACAGTATTGCGTGTGGAAAACATGTCGTCTGATTTGTTATTGTTTTTATTTTCATGTTGCATGGTCAGCTGCTTAATATTTTGGTGGCTGTTTGAAACAAGTCGGATGTTATTGATGTTAAGTTTTTTTCTTAAGGACTTCAGAGATGCCTGAAGTATTTATAACTTTATACAGTCATGGGACAGGCCTCACCACATGTCGTATGGAAGTATATCTTGTCAACATGTTAATACAATATATAGCACTCCTGTAGGCTAGATTAAATTGTTAGGCGAGGTATAGGTTAACAGTATGGATCTGGGTTGCACTAAGTGTGATGCCACAAGTAATGACATCATCACATGTGTGTTTTAGCACAAAATGCCATTTGTGC
Organism: Lithobius niger; assembly: GCA_023313725.1. Lineage (NCBI taxonomy): Eukaryota > Metazoa > Arthropoda > Chilopoda > Lithobiomorpha > Lithobiidae > Lithobius > Lithobius niger. The sequence continues at coordinate 143,105 of JAHWFP010207368.1, read as the reverse complement.
GCTTTAGCACGAAACTGCATACCTTTGCTTGATGCAAGCAAGTGCTAGATAGTAGTATATAGCTCTAGATGTTGCCATATTATGTTTGCTTGTATGCCCATATCCGTAACGTACTCAGTGTCTGTAAGAGAGAAGAAGCCATGAAGCCAGGAGGCAAGACTATTCTAGAAAGTTTATTGAAAAAAACCATACTTTTAATAATGGTACCGTTGTACTAATAGTTTCAAAACCTTGTTAACACTCAAATCATGGATCGCCAGAACAGGGAAGACGCTAAGGGGGATTCTCGTCCTCCTAAAATTTTTACCCCCCCCCCCCCCCCCCTCAGATCAAAATCAAACGTATAACGAAGAAAATTCTGGTTACTTAAAAAACTATGTTAGTTTCTTTCACAGCGACAGGAAGAACTTGAGGTCACATCAATGAAGCCTAGTTTTTACTGTTGAGAGTTGTAAAATAATTTTTATCCAGCTGAATTTAAAACTATTCCCCCCCAAAATGGTGTAGAAAACAGTTAAGAACGTTGGGTGTGAGAAAGAATTGCAATATTGTTATTTTTACTTTTATTTTTTTTTTGGGGGGGGGGGGGGCGGAGGGGAACCGCAAAAGTAGAATTTTTCGGTTCACTACCCCCCTGGCTAGAATTGCTGCCCCACTGCCGCCTCCCCCGTAAAGTGATTCTAGCGTCATCTCTGCCCCAGAAGCTAGGGCTTTTTTTTTTTTAGAGATTTTGACTGCGGAAAGTATGTTATCCCCCCACTAACAAGTTTCTTGTTATACCCCCCCCCCCCTCCTAGATCCGACGGAACCTAAAAAAATGTATGACTCCCTCCTCGGAGCACAGGGGCTCGTCACAAAATAAGAGTAAGCGGGTAGACGAGTAGGCCGGCAGGAAAAAAAAAACAGACAAAAAAAAAACCACAACCACACAACACTCTTATTCATATTTTGTGACGAGCCCCTGTGCCTCGGAGAGGGTCTAAAAATTCATTAACCCCTCCTTGACGGGACCTAAAAAAATTATGTCTACCTTCCCGAGATGGTTCACAAATTCATGATCTTCCCCAATTTCCGTCCTCTATCTCCCCCAACTTCCTTCCCCCGCTCCGGCTATAAATAATGATCGGTTCCTTATAACCAAAGATGAACGAGTTTGGTATGATTTTGGGTACTATACTACTAGTATTCCAAGGTCTTTGAGACGATACTGTATTTAATCTTTCCTAATTCAAGATCGATGGCACGCGTCACAATGGTATCTGGTTTTGAAATACGCTAAGTAGTTAAGGGTATTAAACGCTTATTTTTTTCTTCTTTAAGCTATTTGTATTTTAATTAGTGTCCTTGTCAATATTACCCACTAATATTCTTTTATTTTGACTATTTTACATAAATAAACAAATTTTTCTTCGTTTTTCAGCACAGACTGGTTTTCAGCTAAAGTCGGGTTTTTACGATACCCGACAACATGGAGGCTTTCGGAGGGCAAAATTTTGATATGAGTAAGTGCTAGGGCTTTGTTTTGATTTCAGAATGTAGTATTTGCCCTCGCGTGCGGTGCAGGAGATTCCCGACGAATCCCTAAGTATAAGTTTACTTCAATTTATGTAGTATAAAATTGATTGACGACAAAATGGTTGTTTACTTGTGACCCAATTGGCGATGTCATCGGAATGAAGTTGAGATCCTAGAACTGAAGTTGGGTTGAGGTTTTTTTTTACTGGCAAACCTGCCTTCTGTGAAACTGAGAATTCTTGTCCAATAAAGTAAATAATATTCTTCGGGTCCTGCATTTGGCATTTTAGTCTCTACTCGTAGCGATCTTATTGGCGAGTTGTGATGACGTTTCCATTGAACACAACTAAAAAACTTAGTCGGAAGTAAAGGGGTCATTGAATTCAATCTGAGAAAAGGAGTAGTCTTATTAGGCACCAGTTAACGACTGCATACCAAATTTCGTTAAAAATGGTCAAAACACTTATGTTCATTCACATGTCGTGGATTGTTACTTGCAGAAAGAAAAACCATGTTATGAGCAAAGGCAATGTATTATACACTGGAAAGCCGGGTTTCGCTCGGGTTGGGCTGCTTCTGCTGTAAAGACCCCCAGAGAGCGGTTTAACAAACAAACAGGTTGAAGTTATTTCAACACTTTCCGCATCCCGAAACTAGTTCGGTGGCTGAAAATGGCACCTTTCATAGATTGGAAGTCTACAGAATCTGGCATCATGTAGCGCTATGTTGCATCAAGCAAAGGAATGCACAACGTCATTTCTTTTAACGAAACAAACAAGTCACGACCTCCTTTATTAATAAATGAATATTTGGTATGGCCTTGTGCACCTAGGTGACGAGCTGTAAAGGTTAGCAATATCACTACCGCTAGCTGGTTCCACGGTATTTTCGTACAAATTTTCAATCGGTGATAGTGGCACTTTAAGAAGGCGGTCGGGTCCATTCAGTTACATGTATGTGTGTAAACTATACTCGTTAATGCTGTACGTTGATAACATAAATCTAACCAATGGGCTTTTCTGGGTAAAATGCACCACAAGTTGTTCATATTGCCGATAAGTCTTTTTTTCCATGCTTAAATGTATGTTGTGGGCACTGGTTTAGTTTACGGCAACTTTGTTCATAGAGCATTAACATTAACCCCATAATGGCTACAAGGCTAGCATGTGGAACAGGTTATTGAGCCTTGGATTAATAACTACACTTCGTTCGGGATAACTCGCTCGCTAGACTTATTGCTCAAGCAACGCGTGCAAAACTCTGTTACAGATATTGTAGTGTCTCAGTTTTGCCACGAGACCACCAACTGCGGACACAAGTGGAAGTGACGTTTGTCCCAGGTGATCAGCACTTGTCTCCTGTACATTACCAGTAAACATTTGGCTTTACTTTCTGTTTCAGTATTGGCTTCATCTGGAAGTAGTAGTGCCGGCACATCGCGTCCTACAGATGACGCAGCACGTTTTGATCGCGAGTACTATCAATGGAAACTTGAGTAGACTTCGGAGAGAGTGAATAGGGCTTGAATGAGCTAGCTGCATGGGACACATGGTGGTAATAGACATTATCTTAGTTTGCCAAGAGCGGTTTTCATGGACCCAAAAATATATATTTCGGTGCGTTGGTAGCTGCTACAATTTTCACCAAGTGGAATCTTCTTTTCCCATTTATAACCATAATTTATGTTTTGAACTTATGGGATTGGACAAAACAATGTTTTTAGGCCTAAGGAACCCGCTCTCTCACTGCATTGGTTTGATTATAGACACTTCTTTTTTAACTCTGCGTTTGTCCAGTGCCCGTTGCAGCTAGCTCAACGACCGGCTGCACATGCCAGCTTCACCACCAGTATGTTGTCATTTTGCTGTTCTTTTCTGAAAAAATATAACTTACCTGGAGTACAATGAACATGCTCTCGAAGTGGCGTTTCAAGTGAGGACGGCAGTAAAAACAAATCTAATTAAACTTGCGTGAAACCAACTTTCACAAGTGTACGTTAGTAATGAATCACTCGCCATGCGGCCAACCGATGTGAAATAAAATTAGCTCCCCAATGCCGGAAATCTACTCGTCAAAGGTAGAAAAAAATTTTAGGACTTTTGATGCTTTTTCAAGTTTACACATTTATAATTGCATTGTTTCTTACTCTCCAATTAGCATAAAGACAATGGCTGGTGTCAGCATTGAAAAATTAATTGGTTAGCCCTTTAAATTGTGAACGCAATGCAGCAAACCATTTGTTTCTAGCTGGTACAGTCCCAGAGATATTAACGTTAACAAAAATGTCATCTGGAAGCCAATTGGTCAGGGTGCACCACCAGTTCTTGTATTGAGACTGAGGGATGATCCCTGATAAGTAGGCCTACGGGTTCAAGTTGGGTGCACTGACTATGATGTCCTTTAGCTGCTGATTCAAGGTAGTGACAGTTCACAACACTTGGGAAAAAAGGCAGCCTTAGTTTGATAATTTTAGCTTCCAGGTTTGTTACTACAGTTGCCATTTTGGCAATTAAAAGCACCTAAAAATGTAGTCACCGACTGTCCGATCAATAGTTGCGTCTGGCAATTTGCATTGGTGAAGGTTGTGGAAAACGCATCCTGCCCACCTAACATACAACAACTTAGGAAACACACAATTTTACAGACAGTCCATTTTCATTAGCAGTCACCATTAAAACCACTTTTACTGAACCACACACAGTAGATTAGCCTACCAGTTAATGCCCCATCTGTAATAGTTTACGCTTTTACAAATATTCCAAAAAACGACTGGTTGCAACAAGCAGAATTCTGTGCACTTATCTCTACTGCTCACAAGTTTTGAGTACTATAATTGTTTAAACCAAAAGAGCTAAATACAGTTCGGCAAAGTACTTTCATATTGCTTTCTTTTCTATTGGGTCCAGTTGAACTGAAGCCGTTAAGCTGAATAGGTTTTGGCCCATTTATGGAGATTGGTTTACATATGGTAAAGGGGGTTCAGTGTTCGGCATTCACACAAAAAATATCGAACCGAACATACTACTACTACTTGCTGTAAACACAAACTTGGAGAAATGCATCAGCCTTTTTTTTAAACTAAAAGCATGAACAAGCTGTATTGCTGATAATGGGAAATCTCTTTAACGTATTTGACTGCTTTATTTTTATTGTGCAAGCCTGTATTGCACGGTCAATTTCACCGAAAATTTAAAGAACTAAACTGTGTTCTCCTGTTGTGGTATTGTGTTTTCGATTGTTTAGATCTCAACCGCAAACCATTGTAAAAGCCGATTGCCGCTTCTCACTTACCTTTTATTAATAAAAAAATAATTCTTCAATTTCAGCAACCACCACGTGGATGAAGTTTTTCCGTGATGCCGGTATTCCACCACAGGTAGCGGGAAACTATGCCGTTCTGTTTGCTGACCATCGCATTCAGATAGATATGTTGCAAGATTTGTCTCGTGATATCCTGCAGGCAATGGGAGTAACAGTAATGGGAGACATTATTGCTATCCTGAAGCAGGCCAAGCAGAGATATGAGCAGGTAATAAAGCTTTTGTGATGGTCGTTCAAATAAGTTGTTGGAATAATGTTGGGGGCTGGATTATCCAATGGGCCTCCCCTCCAGAATGAGGTCTCACCAGGGCCTCCACTAGAATCATGGGAACTTCATTAAAGACAGCTTATGATAAAGCACTACTCTCTGGATAATTATTTGACAACCATTTGCACAGATAGAGCCACCAGTTGTGTTTATTTTGTCCTGAATATTGTGTGTACGTTGGTCAATGATTGCTTTTGCAACTGTGGCTACCTTTTTCAAGTTACAAAAATAAATATGATAGAAATATAAATGTTCAAGATGCTCACATGTATGACGTTGGGACAAAGTCATGACAAAAAATAAAGGTTGAAAATCTCTTGAGCCCATTTTAGTTTAACGTCGCCAACCTCTGACGAAGCCACCATAGCAAAATATATGAACTATGAACTATCATGTTTCAACAAGCCGGTTGGCTTTCTAACTTTTATTATTTTTATTGATGTTAAAAGTGTTGAAAAGCACTGATAATGATCTGATCCTATTGATTACCTAAACATAAGTATCGAAGGGTTGATGATTGCACTTGAGGCGAGTTTGCTACTGTGAAAAAAAAATTGTAAACAGTATATCTTACCAGAGCTATACTAATCACAGACCTGGGGTTAATTGTACTTTGTTTCTATCTAGTTCATCCATTCTTAATACAGTGTGAGTAGAACCTCAATTAGCTGTCATAATTGGGACTAAAGGGGGTGTCAGAAAATTGAAAATGACGAATAGACGAATTTACATTTTAATCTGAAAGCTTTGAAGTATAAGCCATACTAAAGTCATTTTTTGCTGTTAGCACTGAAATGAATAGGCCTGTTTTTATATGCTGACAGTTTAGAATACATACATTGTAATCTGAAAGCTTTTCAAGTATACGCCTTTTACTAAATTAGTTTTTAGATGTTAGCACTAAATGAATAGGCCTGCCGTTATCTGCTGACAGTTTAAACTACAAGGGTCACTAAGGCCAAAAAACAGCGAAATAAGGTCAGCTTTTTTTATTTTTAGCAACGGGGGTTAATTCGGGAACCTGTGGCTGGCTGGGCAGTAGGCGTTGAGGGATACTTTGAATCAGTTTCTGCTACATATAACCTAAGACAAGTGTGCCAGTTGACAGAGTATGCCGGGAAGTGATTATCGGATAATAGAGGTATTCTCAAAGGGCGGTTACTTTGGGCAAAGCAAGGGTTTGGATAAAATTTCACTAGTACGTGATCCATAAAATAAATTATTTTATGTGGCCGGACGAACGAGCAATGCTTTATTGGTAAGGCACAATTAACACGAACAAAACCTGGTAGAGAAAATCAAATTCAGTGACTGTGTTTGCTTTCACAACCAAATTTTCACATTTGGTGACTGAAAACCAAAGTCGGGGGGGGGGGGGGGGGCCCCGAGAAAGGGAATCTACACCTGTAGGTTAGTATAATTAATGGAACCAAACATTTTCTCCCTTAGCAACCTAGTTTCCATGTGTGTTTTATTTTTTCCTTGTCCTGGCATAGCTCCAGCAATCTTGACAACTTAATTTGCTAGGCCTTTAAAAGAGGATGAGTAACCCTCACGGCAACCTGTTCGGTGCTGCCATTTGGGTTTAGGGGCAAAAGTTGAAAATGCTTAATGTGGCGTAGTTATTTTCCGTTGTTGCTAGCACCCGAAAAGATTTCTCGGTGCTCGAAGAGTTGTGTGATAAGAGGGCGGAGGATCCAGTTTTAAGTTGTTGCTGCAGGTTGGGAAGAGGTGACCTGCGGCCTTGGACGATTTTGGGGGATTGGTAGCGTAGGAGGGGAAGATACTTGCGCGATCTCTCATTTCATAATGCAGCGTAGTTACATAGTAGTACGAATGGTGTAGCCAATAACGAGATAATCCATAAATAACCCAGGGACGTAGTTTCCAAACAAAACAAACACAGGCTTCTGCCCACGTGGATTGCTGGCGAGAGTGATGTGGTAAGTTAAAGCAGACACAGGTCAAAATATTTCGAACTAGTGTTACCTTATCTAGTTACGCATTGGTGGCGGGATGTGTTCAGACTGTTGATGACGATTGGCCAGCTAAAAACTTCCCGTGTCCCTAAGTCCCGTGTCCCAATAAATACGACTGTCGAGCCGTCGAGGGCACAGTTACTGCTAATATGACACTCCTCTGCAGACCAGCTCGTCATTTATGGGTGGCTTGCTTGGATTTATTGCGCAGACACATATCACACCCCGGGTTTACCTGTTAAAGGTGGTGCCAACAGTGTACCCGCTTTTATCATACGCCTCAACTTGTCCAAGGGAGCATGTCACATACGCCTATGGAACAAGTTCACATCTAGGCTAGAAGCAGACGGAAGGCGGCAGTCAGATATAGGGCTAAGGAGGTATGGTATGTGGGCATGTTAGAAGCATTTAGGCACGAGGTGTATAAATATGGGGAAGTGCTGCACGAGATGGGGGTTATTTTATGCGCAGCAAACCGGCACGACGCTCGTGCGAGTGCACTGAGGCCTTTGAGGTTCTGGAACAACTGGGTAGGGGCTGGGCAGGTGCAGTCGTGCAAATTTTGTGTAGAGCGTGACGATCCTAGACCTTTAATCTTGGGAGCAACCTTTGGTGTTGCGTCGAGGCGCTAATGTACCAGCACGCACATTTTGTTGTTGTTAGGAGGGCGTGAGATCGCAATGGTAAAAAGGACGTTACGAGCGTGAGATTGTAGTCCAGAACTATTCATTTTACCTCCTTTGGGGGCGAATGGGCGTCACTTTGCATCACTCTCTCTTCCTTCTTCGTCTTCCTTTCTCAAACAATGTGTAGTCGAGTGCTTAAATTCTTACAGCTATCTTCTTCTGGTAGACTCGCTTTAGAACAATGCTGTAGTCATTAAACTGCCACATCATGTTTCCTTTCATCCATTTGCAGACTACGAGTAAAAACTGTAGTAGTCACAGTACCAGCAGATAGGCCTACTGAGGAACAGCATAGGAAGACGTGTTGTTTTTTTCTTCTCAAGAGTAAAAAAAAAAATGGGTAGCGAGAGAAAGGCGTAGGAAGAAATGAGAACGGAGAAGAAAAAAAGGGGTGAGACTATGCACTAGCAAGGGTACATGAGACCTTGTAATGGGAGACAAAATAAAAGCACTGCTCGTAGCAGTAAATGGGTATAGTGTAGCAATAGAGTTTTGCAAAGTATAGCGCCTATTAGTGTTGGGCAGTACCCGAAATTTTTGTGACGGTGCCAGTACCAGCGTAGGTACTGCAGTACTAGGTATTTAACGGTTCTTAAAATTTGGTGGTACTTCCTTCGGTACCAACGGTATTTTTTTTAAGTAGCCTAATCAAACTAATTAAGGCTGGAAATGGAGTCATCAATTTCATTTACGTATCTCCTCCTCCCCCCTCCAAAAAAATACACATAAAAAATAACCACCAAGTATTCTACTGAACTTTGAACTCAGTTTTATATTTCTGTTGGTTTCTTAACGTTACAGATAGTGGCTAGTGTTGGGCGGTACCAGCCAGAAATTGTTCAGTCAGTGCCGGTACCAAGTTAGTATCCTGGCACTTGGTTTTCGCCGGTACTCACAAATGAGGCGGTGTCTGATATTATAGTGCTGTGGTGTCAACACCTGATTTTTAAATAACAAATTTTATTGAAACATACGTTTTGTTGATGTAGTTTTAATGGAAAAAATTATTGATTTCACCCACCCCTTGATTTAAGCTTAATGCATGTTTGACAACATATTTGTTAAAAAAAAACTTTTCTAAAATTTGTAGTTAACTTGCTATCCAAGTAGAAATGCAAATATAAACACTCGCTGGTTGTAGCATCAAAGTTACACAAATTTGGCTCCACTTTTGTGCATTGTTTAGAATTCCAATTTTACCATTGTTGATCTTTAACTGATTATTACACTGCTTTGAGCCTTACAAAACAAGGGCTAAATGAACTATTGTTATAATTTTAATGCCTTTTTAATGTCTGCGGCCTTGCAGTGCTAGAAACACCGGTTCTCGTCAGATCCCCGAAGTTAAGCAGCATTGGGCTGGATTGATACTTGGGTGGGTGACCGCCTGGGAATCTGGCTATTGCAGACATGTGGCCTTAGGGCTTCGGGCAGATGACCAGAAGTGGTTAACGCTCGTTGAACCCTTTAACCCCTTTAACCCCTTTTTTCATATTAAAACAATACCAGTATTTTAACAATTTGGTACTGCACACAATACTAGCATCCATTAGCTTAAGACAAGCAATGCTGATAATGACAATGGACAACATGCGCACAACTAGTTTATTACATGCTTGGCTGAAGACTCAAGATGAGCTTACATTGTCACCAGCTATTAGCAATCAACGCAAAACGCTAGTACAGGATTTAATGGAGTGGTGGTGTAAAAAGTTAATATCTTCATGGAGTGCAAAAGGGAGTTCATTAGTTTGGAGGCTGTACAGTGTAAAGTTGTGAAGGCACTTTACCTCCCACATTTTGAGTACAGTAGGCTGCACAACACCTGCTAGCTTCCACTTTTTGTCGAGTTGCTTTTCAAGATTTTTCCAATAAGGTAAGTCACAATCTGCATTGCCTCGAGTCTGTGGCGATTACACTTCATGAGAAAAATTAAATTCAACTCATGAATATCCAAGGCCCTACTAACCTAAATGTGATTCACCTTATTGGAAAAGATCTTGAAAAGCAACTCGACGAAAAGTGGAAGCTGGCAGATGTTGTGCAGCCTTATGGATACATGAGGCTATGCAGATTGTGCCCGGCCTAGTGAACGCAGGAGGCTGCAGCGACCAGCACACTCGAATTCATGCCGAGCAGACGACAAAAAGTACACATGAAACCAGAGAACAAACCCCACTTTTAGAGGGGTGAAGAAGACTGCTGGAAACAGTTGAAAATTTGCGAGATAAAGGGACTATCTTCTGTGTGAAAGTGTGTAAAAAATGCAAGGAAGTAATTTCTTTTGTGTTGATAAGCCCAGTAGTTCAATATTGGTGTACCAAAGCGCCATCTTTTGTTGAATTTATGTTGATTGTATCAAAAACATCGAGATACATCCAGATTCATAATACCAGCACTGCAGATTGCGGCATGATTAAAGGAAAAGGAAACAGCCCACTGCAAAGAAAGAAATTCACCCGTCAACTTTGACAATTTGTAAAAAATATAGTTTTAAGATTTCAGTGTTAGTTAACCCTTATCTCTGTAACTAACTAAAGTTTTTCTCCCAAGATTGGTGGTTGTTGTATTAAATTGCTTTTCGGTTAGGTAACTCGGGAAAAGGCGTTAGGAAATGAAGTTCAGCTGTCTAACAGACCCACCTTAGAATCGAGGAGACCCATTCAAGTTGCTAGTGGACCAATCCACATAGCTAGCAGACCACAAGTGACTAGTGAGCCTATTGAGATATCGCCAATACGAACATCGACACGTAAGTACACAACTTTACTAGAAGTACTTGTCTTTTAACTATTTATATTTAAGTATTATTCTGGTCATTTTCTTTAAAGGTACTGTGTAAGGTCACCATCTTCACAGAGTTTTAAAATAACATAGGCTAGATGTGGACATTTGCCATTAATTCAACTACAGTACCATACTTTAAAATCTTGAAAACCGGTTTTCATTTACCGGTACAAAAATATCCACTACCTGTAAATTTTTGCATTCAGTTCCTGTTACCCTGGAGGAATTAAAACTCCGCCCAGCTTGGCAATCCATCTGCACAGGTGCAAGCACAGCGCAGACCCTCCATAAATGGTGTTACGGCATTAGCCAGCCATCTCTTTTCCTCCAGCATTCAGCCAGACCTCATCGCCACTGTTACCCGCTCATCCTCTGCTTTAAAGACACCATCCTTCGTTCGAAATATCCTTCGCTTCGTCGCGAAGGATCCTTCGTTTTTCCTTCCTTTGTTTTCATCCTTCGTGTGGGCTTGTCTGAAAAAAAGAAGATCCTTCGCCCTGAAGATCCTTCGTTTCCCATCCTTCGTCGAAAGAAGATCCTTCGTTTCCCGTCCTTCGTCGAAAAAAGATCCTTCGCTTGGAAAGATCATCAGCTTAACGGACCTTCTCTCGTCACATCTCGGCTACCTCTTGGACTCGACGGTAACCCGACGAACCCCGTCCTCATCGGCCACCCTTCGTGTTCATCCTTCATTTTGAACTCCGGAATGAATTGGACGTTTTCTACACTCTGACGTCTGCTCATGGCGACCAAGCAAGTTTCTCCCGTTCAATCCAACGATTCCATGCAACTCACAGATTTTATTCCGACTTAACTCGATCTTGTGACTGTAGAGAAATCCCCTTTGCACCGTCAAGCCTGCTGTCCTTCACCGACCGTCACTGCAGCCCTGCGAGTCCACACCCGTTGCTGCCCGCCACGCCCGTTGCTGCCTGCCACCCCCTGCCGTACATCGTCATTTTTTCCAGGACGCCTGCCATCGTTGCTGCCTTTAGGCTGCCTGACTGTCCATAACAGACTGCCGCCATCTCTTCCATCGACAAAATACACTGCTTCTCCCCTCAAATGAATCGTTGTCTCTCTCAGCCCGCTGTTTTGCACGCTTCTCGGCACTACTGGGAACCCATATATATATTGAAATATTTTGTGCAATGTGCGCAGAAATGTACGTCACCAAATATTGTACGATGTATTTTGGATTATATTGTTCAGACCCAGCAAGCACTCTTCATACACTAACAAGAGTAGATCTCTTCAACATCAATGACACCCTCTCCAATCTACCAGTCGGGGGCCGTCTTAAACATTTTCGGCCGACTTGGGAACAAATCACCTCAGACGAGACAATTTTATCAATCATCTCCCTTGGTTTCCAACCATTATTCCTTTTAATGTCTCGTCTCCCAGCTTCACTCCCATGAGAATTCGCAACCAAACCATCCCTAGCTATAACTCAAGAAGTAAACGAACTTCTAGCGTAATCCTCAATTCGCCTGCGTCCGGATCCTTCCAAACTTGGCTTCTACAGCTCCATCTTTCTAAGACCTAAGAAATCCGGAGGCAAAAGAATGATTTTCAACCTCAAGCCACTCAACCAATTCATGGACAATCAACACTTCAAAATGGAAACACTGTAATCCATCCGTCTTTCGCTAAAACCCAACAAATGGACCATTTCCATAGATTTCGAAGACGCCTATCTCCATGTCCTGCTCCATCCAGCCTGTCTCCGCTTTTTTCGGTTCTTGTACAAACACAAGGTCTATGATTTCCAATGTCTGCCATTCGGGCTAAATGCCAAACCAAGAATCTTAACATTGGTCCTCAAGCCCATCTTAAGCCATCTTCAATGTCACCAAATCACAGCAAATGCTTTTCCGGGCGACTAGCTGCTCAACAACATCAACTGTCATCAACTTCGTCAAAACATGAATTACACCATGACTCTTCTAAACAAGCAGGGCTTCGGCATCAATTTGAAAAAATCAAGACTCCTCCCATCCCAACTCTTCACCTTCCTCGGAGTCAAATTCAACCTAAAATCTGCAACCGTAAAACCCTCAAGCAAAAGAATAGAAGACCTTCACCAGCACTGCCTATCTTTCCTGCAGTCAAAGAACAACTCCGTCACGTCCCTCAACTCACTCATTGGGAAAATGAACTCGATGACTGGACTCGTACCCTACGGCAGATGGATGACTCAAATACCTTTAGAATCGACACTTAAGGCTTATTCCACCCATCATCAAAAGCCTCCAAACCAACTGATAACTGTCCCTGGGAAAGCCTGCTTTGGTGTACAAACAAACTTAATCTTTCGCTGATGGAGTGATGGTCCTTGTACACGAACCCGTTCCGGACCTTCATCTCGTGACAGATGCATCTCAGGATGGATAGGTCTCTTTGTACACATGGCACAGAAGGGCTTTACTCAACTGACACTTATCGCGTGCATAATCCATACGGGAAGTATGGTGTCCAGTGATCGAAATTTGTTTCTCCACTTCGCGATCGTGAGAAATATCTTTGCTGTTAACAAGTTGATGCTAACAAATTACAATTAGTAGGTAATCGAAATGATTGTACAGGAGCTGCTAATTCTTGATGTCAATTATTACAAATAAGATGTAGCAAATGAAATAGGATAGTATCTATATGATAAGTTTGAGGGTGGTTTGATTGAATTGGTTACTAGTGAAATATGTTCGTGTTGCCGATCGATTCGATCATGTTCTGATCGGCAATAATTGTATTGGTACAGCCTTCCTAAATAGGATACTTAAAAAACCTTAACCATGTGTCACCTTGGTTGTATCCCTCTTCATTCGGGAAGCGAAGGACACCAGAAATTGGTTCTAGCTCATTCAGTCATGCCGACTTTGGCATTCAAAGATGTGTATTTCCTAGCAAAATTGTCCTTCTCCATCCCAAGATAATCTTAGCAGTTGAAAAGAACTTTGAAAGACATAAATCGCTGTAAATAGTATGAAGGAAAATAGGAAATAAGCAATCGGCAAAAGTCATGCACTAGGATAACATACTACAATAAGCCACTTTTATGCACTTACGTTTCATTCAAGTGACGCGACCCAGATTTGAACCAGCGAACTGCTCCACCTCCAGAGGCAGATAACTGCCCCGATACTGCCCGTTCTGGCCCAGACTGCCCCGAAATGACCCACTGGCTAATTTGGAGTAATTTTTTTTATTATTTATTTATGTAATGTTTTCAGCTTAAAATAGTTAGTCTTTTAAACCCACAGTCTACTTCTTTCCCATGTAGTAGGAATAGACGGGCGGCTTAATCATCTATGAGCATTTCAACGTTGATATTTTACGTTTAATACCTTGTTTTTTGATTCTTGCTACCCTAACCAGTAGGCCTACTATACTTTCTAAAATCTCTTATTTATGAACTGTGAGCAAGGGTTAGGTATTATACACGATGCACAATACACACAATTCCAAAAGTTCCAAGAAAAACAAATTCATTCTTGGCGATTTTTCGATAATCTACGTTGCTGGACATATAAAACATAGTCGACTGTCTTCGTCAGGCACTATTTTAAACTCATAATTTCACCAGTCAATCATTCGAAGCTATGTTTTACACCACCAGCGCCATAGACTATCGAAAATTTGCCAAGATTGAATTTGTTTTTCTTGACACTTTTGGAATTGTGCGTATTGTGGGTCATGTGTAATGGCTTTTATATTACGGCAAAGATTTTGACTATTCTTCTTTGAATGATAGAAATGCAAATAAACAAATACAAATAAACAAATGACGCTTAAATTCAAAATGTCAATACTCATCAGTACTGCGAATTTAGGGGTAAGAGTTAATAACGGGATTTATGTTCCGATATGCGCTAAGAGCTCTTATACATTGAGACATGGTTGTGCCACATGTCATTAGGCGATGATTTGTGTCTTCCTTTCTTTTATTTGTGTCAGCAAGTATTTAGTAAACAACCCTTAGTTACCAAGGAAAGCCATTCTAGGCCACGGATGTGAAGTAATTTTTGACTAGTGATCACAAAATCAGAAAATGATCAGTTTGTTATTTTGATCCAAAATTACCAAGTGAAGCAAGCAGTCTGCATTAAAGACGGACCTTGTGAGGATACACAATGTACTAGTCTGAGAAAGAAAGAAAAGACAACTGCCCCGACTGGGACTCGAGCCCAGGACATACCGTTTACTAGCCGGGCGCTCTAACCACTGCGCTACCGGGGCGGGTACTGGCTACAGGCTCCAGCCGAGCTAAGTAGCTGTTCAATCTTTCTCAGTGGTGACCTAAAGATCACAAACATACATACAAGGAGGGAAAGCAACATTGCTTCTTGGCCTCCACACTAGAAATAATGCAAGTAGTAAATAAAGAAAGAAATCGCAAGGTAAAGGGTAAATGAAGCAAGCAGTCTGCATTAAAGACTGGGCTTGTAGCCAGTGTCCGTCCCGGTAGTGCAGTGGTTACAGCGCCCGGCTAGTAAACGGGAAGTCCTGGATTCGAGTCCCAGTCGGAGCAGTTGTCTTTTCTTTCTTTCTCAGACTAGTGTATTCTCACAAGGCCAGTCTTTAATGCAGACTGCTTGCTTCACTTACCCTTTACCTTGTGATTTCTTTCTTTATTTCAAAATTATTAGTTGAGCCAGATCCACACATACAGGGACACATTTTGCGTGATCCCTGTATGTGTGGATTTGGCTCAACTGGTAATTATGTCCTAAACAAATTTCTGTAGGAGTTATGTGCATTCCAAAATTCTCATACACCACCTAATCATGAACCTTAACAACTAGCTAAAATGAGATTCAAGAAACAGAAACAAAACCACAAGTGTAACACATGTTGCGATAAGTAGAAGTCAGTAGGAATAAAGAGGAGCTGTTTTCAGCTTTCTCTTCTGTAAAGCCCAACCATTCTGTAATGAATGGGCGGCTTTAGCCATTTGTGTGGTATGTGGTAGTTGGTGGTAATCAGATATGTAATAATTGTTTGTTTCATTCACTCTAGCTGCAAGTCGCATACTTGATCGTTTCATTCAACAGCCGAGTGCATCCAGATTGAGTAGTTCTAGAACCGCCAATCCTAAGTCTGTCATGTCAAGATTGTCTTTACAGTCTCGCCAAAGTGATTCTGGTAAGGTGATAAACTACTAATAAGGTTTGCTTTAACAGAACCGTTTTGTAACTAATCATTCATTCACTCCACAGTTAATGCATTGAATCAAAGTACAACCTTTAAAAAAATAGTGTACAACATATTAAAATAAATAGACCTGGTTGCTGTAACATTGAAATAAAAACAAGGGTCGGCAGTAGGTGCATTTTTTTTTCATTAATAAAGTACCTATTTTTTGTAAAATACTCTGTTTTGTCTTCAGACAGTTTCTTTCTTGGTAGGAATATACTCTCACCTCTTCTTGGGAAAGTGTTACTAGTGGTGTGCTCAAGGTAGCGTACTTCGAGCCCTCCTTTTTGTTCTTTACAATGATGATACTTTTGAGGGTATTAAGTCATCGGTTAGGGCTTTTGCTGATGACTCCAAAGTATCCAAGGAAATGTGTGCCAGGGAAGACTGTGGAGGTCTTCAGTAGGATCTTGATTGGATTGTGAGTTGGACGAAGGAAGCCAAAATGACTCTTAACAGTGCGAAATGCCACATCCTGCGAATTGGGTGGCGTCCAGGAAAATTTGCCTTTCCTTACGAGATTGGGGGCATGAAGCTGACTGAAGTTACGACTGAAAAAGATTTGGGAGTGGTTGTGTCGGCAAATGGGAAAAGAGCAGACCTATGTGTGGCTCTCGCGGCCAAGGCAAATCGGGCACTTGGTCCCTTGAAAAGAACACTGACTATGCGAGCACCCAGTGTTATGGTGCCGGCCTACAAGGCTTTGGTAAGGCCATTGTTGGAATATTGCACCCAAGTCTGGTCACCATACTTGGTGAAGGACGTTAAGATTGTTGAGTACGTCCATAGGAGGTTCACTCGCATGGTTGGGACCTTGCAATCCACCCGGTATGGCAAACACCTTGCTTTCCTGGGCTGGAATCCTTATCGACAAGGAGGCAAAGGATGGACCTGACTTTCGTCTCCTTGATATTGACTGGAAGCAGCTCTTGATTGTTAGAGCGGACAGATATGTGGGGCCTCGAACTCTTTTTTTTGAGGCGGTGTCGTATTGATGTGAGAAGGTTTTGTTTCGGGGTTATGGTTGTGAGAGCATGGAACGCACTGCCTGAAGAAGTTAGGTGCGCACCATCGCTGAATGCTTTCAGGCGTCGCCTGTCCTTGTGCAATGTCACAGGATAGAACTTGCTCACGGTTTCCTCTTGTCCTCTGGGACGCTTCACCGTGTGGATTCTTTACTTATACTTGATGCATTTTTCTTGATAAAGTTTACCAAAAATCTTCATAGTAGCCAGACTCAGGGTATCTTGTTAATCCATGTCTTCAAACCTAACTCAATGCTCAACAATAATTTCACCAGTGCATTGGCTTTCTAATGCAAATTTTATGGAACTCTGATATACTCTTTAAATCAGAATCCGAGGAATTACCTTGAAACCTTTCAAAAGTGGTCTGCTGATTAGAATTAAACATTGATAATAGAATGGGGAACTCTGTGTTGATATGCCTTTATTAAACCTAATCTTGTTTAGAAAGTAGTTACCTAATCTTCATTTTTAATGTTTTGTAAGGCTGTACCGAACCGAACAAACCGAACCGAACATGGCCGAACAGAGGGTGTTCAGTTCGGTGTTTGGCCTATAAAAAGAAAAATATCAAACTAAATGTATTTCCACCTCTACTTTATGGATATTGATGTTTGAATACACCATTTGAAGGTTTTTTTGCCAGCTTTCTGATGGTCTAAACCTCATTTTCGTAGCTCTAGCCATTCAGAAGTTATGAGCGAAAATGTAAAACGAAGAGTTTTCTTTATGTTCAAAACAAGTTTCCAACAGCTGTGCACTACAAGTCCATGTGAACATTTGTTAACAAATTTGCACTTTGATAAATATATGAATCTGGTGAAGTGAGTTTTATTTTAAAGATTGATTGGGTTGGTACATTATTGTTCGGTTCGTTAAGTGTTTGGAGTTCAGATTATTTAAGGCTTGTTCGGTTTGGTTGGGTACGGCTGAAAAATTGGTGTTCTGTACAGCCCTAATGTTTTGGAGTTAAACAAGGTTTTTCTTGGCATAGTATAATCCTTTAATTCAGCCACGGTATCCTAAAAAAGGAAAGCTACAAGACATGCGAAAAAATAGGTCCCTAAGCGCACTGCGAGCCTTGTGACGGGCCCCCAAGAAGAGTGAGCAGCAACTGGGGTCGGTAACCGAAACCGAATTTTCGGTTTTTTTTACTGAAAACTGATACCGAAACCGATTAGGATTTTGTGTCGGTTTTTCGTATGAGGTTCAAAAAATCAAAAATTTATTTGTTGTTTTAGCACTTTCTCCGTATTAACGACAAAGCTCCTATTTATTAAAAAGAAAATAGTGTAGGAAAATGGTGCCACAGCTACACCCATGGTTTATGACACTGCTGAAAGTGAAAGCAGGAGTAAGTTAGAAGCTGTTACGAGAAAAAAAAACTAACAATATCAGGTAGGGGTGGATGGTGGCAAAAACCGATACCGAAACCGCGGTTTTGAGGGCGTGAAAACCGAAACCAGAACCGAAGTCAAAAAAATTAAACCGACCCATCCCTAGCAGCAACAGTATTCTCATCTTTAAACCAAGTGAATGTCGGTTTGAATCCCACGAAAGAACTGATTTTTAAAAAAGGACTAGAATCAATTCTTGACTTGTAGGCCTACTGTGTTTTCCTTAAATCAAGTAAATGAAATTGTTTGATTTACGAAATGTTGTTAATTTTAGCATCTGGCAGCTGGACATTTAAAACTGTTTTTAATTGGATGAACTTAGTACCAGACTGAATTTGGACTTTGTGTGTCATGTTTGTCTGTTGGGACACGGTATTCATTGTATACATGAACAAAACACTGGCAGGCGGTGGCTACTGTGGTGGCTATAATTGCTTCCATAATCAATTTTCCACCGAAAATTCAAGGAACAGTGTTTCTGATTTGTTGTATTGTGTTTGTGTTTTTTCGTCTGATGACGGTAATCTTTGCAATTTTGTTCTGGTGTGGTTGAAATTTCAGGAGCAAGGGAGGTCATTTTGACGGGTTATTGATTTCTGTTCATCAGGCTCTGCTCGGCAAATATCAGTTTGGTACACCTTATTCAGATAAAGTTCAAACTTCAGAACTGAAGTTGGTCGATCGTACTTGGCACCACTGAGAATCAAATCTTGCTCTGTTGTGCCCCATGCAGCTGTACACATGAAAAAATCTACCCTAACTCGTGAAATATGATCTTATACAACTAACCTGACTACAACAATATCAGTGTGGCAATAAAGTCGATTTATACGCATTTATATTAGTGTATTGCTATGTAGTGAGTTCTAGTTTTCGCTAATGCTGGCTAAGGTTCACCTATGTAGTTACTAAGGCTGTACCGAACGAGAATTTTTCAGCCGAACCGAACCAAACCGAACAAACTTTAAATAAGCCGAACACCGAACACTTCCGAACCGAACAAAAATTTACCAAACCAGTCTATCTTAAACTAAAATGTAATAGAGCTCAGTTCACAAAGATTCTTCAAAGCACAAGTTTCTTAACAAATGTAGGTATTTTCCCATGGATGTCCATAGATGTTGAAACTCTGTTTAAACATAAAAAATATCTCCACTACGTTTTCCCTTATAACTCCTGAACCATTAGAGCTAAGAACTTGTGGTTTGGACAAACGGAAAGCTGGCGAAAAAACCTTCAAAATGGTGTAGTCAAACATAAAAATCCATTGATTAGAAGTGAAAATATGTTCGGTTTAGTATTTTGCGTTTGAAAGACCGAACACCGAACCGAACCGAACACCCTCTGTTCGGCCATGTTCGGTTCGGTACAGCCTTAGTAGTTACCCTAAAACAATTTTGCTGTTACAGTTGACACCATTTAAAAAGAACCTCAAGGGTTGGAGAAAAAGGTTCCTTATAACTGAAAATTTGTTGTATCCGGAAGAGAAGAGCACTGAATTTGTTTAAATGTTTTGGAAAAATGTGTTCTTTAAAGCAAAAATTCCTCGAATCAAAAATTTCTCGAAATCAAGTTGCTTGTAACTGGTTTTCACAGAAATATGCGATTGTAATATTTGTCATCTCCTATGTCATGGTTTTATTTTTTTTATTTTGGTCGTATAACTTCTTGGGTTTGGGCTCGAGGCATGAAATTCTCACTATTGAAAAACTATCAGTGCTTGTTAAATAATGCCGGTGTCAAATTTGGGTAAACTATGAATTTAAAAATGTCAAATTGCCGATTGAACAATTAGAGTGAACTATAAATTTTGGTTGAGTGCGATATTGTGGCCTTCTCACATTCTTGTAAACCAGTTGTTTTACGTTTGCGAGGACTAATATATCACGTTTTCGTTGTTTGTAGACTCGAGTTCACGTCAGTCACGAACAGTTATCAGTCTGAAAAGGAAAGAAGAACCTGTAGAAGAAGTGCCCGTCAAGAAAGTGAGACGTGTTCTACCAGAACACGAAGGACGTTATAGCATCAAAATGCCGGTTGGGGCCACACCCAAAACGAGGCGCTTGCTACAGCAACAAAATATAAGTAAGTTTCTACTTGTTGAAAATTATATTTTATGGGTTTTAAAGCTCACCCTTCTCTGCTTCAGTCTACCCCTGTGCATTCGGGAAGAGATAGCCCATTTCAAACACATATTGGCAGTGTGGATTATGTACTCTAGTTTTTCTGTTCCCACTTTAAATGTTTATTTGTACAGGTTCAACAAAGTCTTCAGTTTTTGCTCGTCTTGGTGACCCCAAAGTCAGCAGTACAACAGGAAGCGGATCAGAAGGGACCAAAGTCACATTCAATAATTTTGGAAGGAGCGTTTCCAAGCCAACAACAACTATTTCTCTCAAGGTATGCAAGTCAGGGTTTCAATAATTAGTGTTGGTGTGACTTAAAAAAATTAGGTACTAGACCCATGCCTTTTGGCGTAGAGTGACGTGATGCAAGGTAAAAGGGTGCATGTTTTTGCAAGCTTCATTTCTTATTTCCCAAAACATCTTAACCTGTTAATTTTGCATTACATTGTCCCCAATGTGATGTTCCCCTGGAGGTTTCTTCGGCTGTGTAGCCGCCTGGTTGCATGCCCAACTGCGCATGCGCGGCGCAGTTCTCCCTTATAAAAGCGAGAGCGCGGACGCTTCCGGAATTCATTTTCCTCCTGAGGTGCCTACACGTCACCTCGCTCTACAGTTCCCCGCCTTTCGTCGGAATTTGGATTTACCAAAGTTGGCCATCGCTTCTGAAGCTTCTGCTTCATCCGCCGCCCGCCCTCGTGCCCTTGCTCGTCCTTTCACCCTCGGTCAACGCTGGGTCTCTGCCCTAGACCTGGCCGCCGACGGCCCGATCCTTCCCGCTACGTTCATCGACACTCCTTTGATCCATGAAACTGCTGCAACCATGTCGCCTCTACAAGCCGGACAACGAACTCCTCTTACAACACCGTTGGATCTTTCACCACTCCGTCAGATCTCATTCTGGCTACGGAAAACTACCGCGAGGCAAAGAAGAATCTTCACCAGCTACTGCCGCATCTGGACCGCTTCCAGCCCCCACTCGACGCTGGACCTGTCCTCAAATTCTTCCCGCAAAAACCACAGCGTTTCCCGCAGCGAAGGTCACCTCATCGCCCAACGGGCTATACACGGGAAAACGAAATCCAACCCAATGCCTCCACCATCATACCCGTCTTCTGCCCGCCACGCCTGCACCCGGGATTGGGTTGCGTCCACCATGTGTCATTAAAGCCACAAACGTGACTCTCTTTCATCGCCCAGTACTGCTAAGAAACGAAAGACCGCCTCGCCACAGGCAGCTTCGTGTCTTCCTCCCGCGAACCCGCCCCCGGCCCCGGCTACCCCAAAGCCGCTTTCACTCAACCTTCAACAACCTGGAAAATGATCCACTTCACGGACGCTCATCTCTTTCATGCGTTTTGAGTGACGAGTCAAGACTGAACCCGTTTTCACCTGGCTAACCTCACGTCTCAAGTGATATTCAAGACTACAGTTCTGTCCACTGCTGCTCATCTTACTCGTGGTTAAACCCACATTTTGAGTTCAGATCCAAGACAGAGAGCGTTTGCACCTCTTGCTGCTTGTCTCGGCCGTAGCTGATCCGACGTCTCGAACGAAAATCAAGACAACATTGC
Organism: Lithobius niger; assembly: GCA_023313725.1. Taxonomy (NCBI): domain Eukaryota; kingdom Metazoa; phylum Arthropoda; class Chilopoda; order Lithobiomorpha; family Lithobiidae; genus Lithobius; species Lithobius niger. The sequence continues at coordinate 121,234 of JAHWFP010207368.1, read as the reverse complement.
TGTCCACTGCTGCTCGTCTCATTCGCGGCTAGAACCCATGTTTTGAGTAAATCTAGAAGAAGCCATCTGCACCTCTTACTGTTGTCTCGACCGTGGCTGAGCCCATGTTTCGAGCGAAAATCAAGTCAACAGTTGCTGTCTACTGCTGCTTGTCTCACTCGTGGCTAAACCCACGTTTTGAGTGAAGGTCCAAGACCGAAGTCGTTTTCCACCTCTTGCTGCTTGTCTCAACCGTGGCTGACCCCATGTCTCGAGCGAAAATCAAGACAACAGTTGCTGTCTACTGCTGCTCGTCTCATTCGTGGCTAGAACCCACGTTTTGAGTGAAGAACCAAGACGGAGGCCATTTGCCCTTTCCCCTCCTCACGTCACGGCTGGACCACGCATCATGGTCGGCGACCGTTCTACGTCTCCCATCCTTTCCCCGGACGACCGCCGTTCATCTGATGCCTGCCGGCTCCCTCGTTCAAGGTGGAATGTCAGCTTCTACGCTGCCTGCTACTATACTTCCGTATTGTCATGAGCCGGCTGCCTCCTGCTCCCGGCTCTGAAGTCCCACGAACCTCACCCTGGAACGCTACCTCGTCCAGCCCCAACGGCCTCAATTGCCTCACCGTGCTCTCACCACCAGACCTAGTTGATGTGGGAAAACACTTTGCCGCATTCACCAGCAACGACCACTGTGTTACAAGACCGGCTTTCCACCCGACGCAAGCTCCCTAGCCCTGCAGATTCCTCCTGTCAACCCGCTGTCTCCGCCATCCACTGCCCTCCATCTCCGTCCTTTCACCACCATCTGCTGTCGGGGTTGCTAATAGGTGTAACTTTATGGCACCCCCATCAGCCACGGAATGCTCCACTGTGGTCTCGCCGATCCCGCAAGCAGCTACACTGAAGTTCTCGGCCTCTCCTGCGCCCGCTTTACCGTCCTTTCACTCACGACCAATGCCGGGTCTTCACCGTAGTCCTTGCCGATGAAGGCCCAACCCCGATGCATCCATCAACACTCCTTTCATCGCTGTTACTATTCAAGTTCTGCTAAACGCTCTTTCATCCATGTCCAACGCTGGGTCTCCACCGTAGTCCTCGCCGCCGACGGCTCGGCTCTTCCCGACACATCCTTCAACACTCCTTTCATCGCTGTTACTATTTAAGATCTGCTTAACCTCCTTTCACCCAAGTCCAATGCTGGGTCTCCACCGTAGTCCTTGCCGCCGACGGCTTGACTCTCCCCGATGCATCCTTCAACACTCCTTTCATCGGGTCACGATTCAAGATCAGCTCACTGTCCTTTCACCCACGACCAACGCTGGGTCTTCTCCGTAGTCCTCGCCGCCGATGGCTCGACTCTCCCCGATGTGTCCATCAACACTCCTTCATCGCTGTCACTTTTTAAGATCAGCTCACCATCCTTTCATCTACGACCAACGCTGGGACTTCACCGCAGTCCTCGCTGGCGACGGCTCGACTTTTCCCGGTGCGTCCATCATCACACCTTTCACGATGTAATTTAAAGCCAGCCTGACGCCCCACTATCCACCACGTCTTATGCCTACAGCACTCGCATCCAGACTTTGTTAAAAAAATCGCAAACGCGGAACGCTCCTAAGAACTGGCAGACTCTTAGGTACGAAGCCTGACCAACCTGATTTCACCACGGCCTTCCTCACCGACTTCACCCACTGCCGGAATCTCCACCTAACTTCCTCACGGGCTTTCATCAGCCCCTGCTCGCTGTCTTTTGGGAAACGTCTGCCAGCCCAAGCAGCCCCTTACAGGAAATGAAAGGCAAACCAAGGCCGTCCCCGTCATGCGCACCTCCCGCCGACACACAAGCTGCCAACGATCTGTTTCCCCTCGGTTTCCCGTAACAACTACCCAGCCCTCCCTTTGAAGTCGGACACCATTCATCCCCTCCCATGCCGACTTCAGTCCACTTTTTCGCCTACTTTGTTCTGCATCTTGTCAGCCTAACCAGGCTGACTGCTTTCACAGGGGAACAGAAAGGGATGACAGCTGAACAGGCCCGGTAAGATCACACTCACATCTCCCGATCTAAAACTGCCGTTATTGCCGGCAGCTCGCTTCTTCTCCTGGTTCCTTTCGTCTTCCGATGTTCTCCAGTTCCCGTCTGCCGTGTGACTGCCCACCACCTGCTGCCCTCGGCGCCAACCCTTCCTTAACTAGGCACGCCCTTGGCTTTCGTTTCCCGTCAAGACCAAAGCCCGCCCCAACAGGATCAACGCCGTGACCAAGACGGATCACCTAGATCATCTTCAAGCCTGCCTTCCAGAGCTCCTACCAGCAACCGTTTTCTTCACCCTTTGGGTAACCTTTCGTCAAGTCCTCGCCTCCCGTGACGAAAGACGATCCAGCTTCGCCTTTCTGCACGGTGGCCTTGGAGACAGCTGACCGCCAGAACACCACCCTGGCCCTTTCACCTAAACATAGGGGCCTCTGCCGGTCCTGGTCCCCTCCGACAATGATGGCTCAAGACACCGCCGCGGAATCGGCCTCCCGCCCTACAAGCATCCTCCCAAGCACACAGGGTTTGGGTGAAAAGTCAAATGAATAACGCTGTCACCTCTTCCAGCATCACCACCTTGGCTAACCCAATGCTTCAAGTGAAGATTAAGATGTCCACGACTGCCTACACTGACGCTCATCCAATTCGTACCTCTCCATTGGATCCAGAAAACTGTTTCCTTGCGACCTTGACAGCCAGCCTACACTGTTCCAAAATCCAAGCTCTTTTGCTCAACACGGTTAACTACGGCCTCAGACCAAGTTTCTCCTCTGTAATCCTCCACCCAGGATCAATCTTTAGAGCAAAAACGCAAAACCATTTATGCCATCCAACCCAACACCTTCCCGGTCCTATTCATCGAGGGATTTGAACCCGAACGCCGCCTTTATCCTGTCACAGCACTACGCTTATTTCTACCCGAACTCAACACGACGATATCCGCAGAGGAAGAAATCCAACGAAACCTCCACTACATTGGTGTCGCGCTGGTTCAAAGAGACAAACGTTTCTCCTCTTTCGCCTGCTGAAACCGTATTCGTTTCGCCCTTGTTATTTGCCCTAGCAAGCGTAGCCTAGCTCTCCTCCACAAAGTATTCTCTACTGACGAGCCCAAACAAGGGCGAAACATTCTGTCTAGAGATCTTTGTGGGCGAGCGCTAATTGATAACAAATGAAGTATCTTACGAAAAACATAGCACGAGCAAGAATGTAAGTGTGACGGCACAAGTCGGAACAATCTCCACATCATGAGCCCACCGCAACGCCACTCCAATCGAAGAGATCCTGGCAGCAGCAGCATCCTGACGACACCAATCTACCTTCACCTCTCACTACCTAAGGGATATGTTGAGAAAAGAACAGGGACTACACCGGCTAAGACCAATCGTCGCGGCCGGAATCGTGGTCAAGCCCCCTTAAGCACTCAGAACAAAGCAGAAGCAAGCCATCCACTAGATGGAAGCAAGACCCACATCCCTGCGAAGGAGATCCAAATTCCTGTTTCCTCAGAGTTCTGAATAAAGTGCGAAATTTTTTATAAATTTTCTGGGGGTAAAGCCTGCTTGCAGCCCAGGGTGCCCGTCAGAGACGAAAATTTTTGATTGTTAAAAATCCTTGCTTCTATCACACCACATACCCAATGATAGCCAGATCCAGGCACCTGAAGTGCTGCACTTGCTCATTGTGGATCTTTATTGTCAGGACGCACGACCATCAAGACAAGTTTTCACTTTCCTCAAAATACTATTAAATTCACACTTAACTTCGTTTAATTTAATGGTCAATGCCAAATAAAGAAAGGCACTCCACCATAGTTGTCCATCCAACAATGCTCCTTATCACTTTTTGCTTTGGGCATGACTAAGAGAGGTTGTGTTCCTTCCTATTCTCAAGTAATTTAGGGTGTGATAGTGTTAAAAAAAATTATTCTTTCGCAGAATCCTCCTCACTGTGTTACAAGATTGGGATCCTTCCCTAGGCCTATGGTGCGTTTTTACCTCAATAACGCAGTCGTTTATGGAAAATATTGTGTCACTTCTGCCTCTATCCCACTTCCCCCTACCCTTTTCGCGTCCACTCACTCCTTTTCTTGCCGCTGGCGCGGGCAGTCAGAAAATCTTGAGCTTAGAATGTTGTAATTACTAAGAGAATTTCGTTTTGAACGATCGTTTTCGCAGTTGACCTGAAGTGCACCATCTTTCCAAGCAAAGCAGCGTGGCTACAAGGCTACGCCGTTGGTGGTGAGTATTTCTATCGAGACTGGTTGGAGAGTATTAAGATGACGGCCGGCATGGTGACGGCAGATCTTGCGAGAACGAAAAACGTGGCGGCCTGTTAGGCCGGCCAAGTACGTCCGCACGTGGATATAATTGCTTCTTGAGAACGTTTCGGCAGTGGTATAATACGGATTGTCAGGTTTGTAGTGTTTATTTTTGGTTTGTTTTTGGAGAGTAATTTGTAATTTGGAGATTAACGAGGTGATAGTGAAAGAGACCTGCGTTTGGGAGTTCGTATGTGAAACCCATTGTCGGAGTCGGTAACTGACCGAACCAACAGGAACCGCCAGTGGCGGACTGTAGAAAAAGTAGTAGCTGGTGGTGATAAAAAGTACGGATGGCTCGGTTTTAAAATATTTTTTGTTGGGCGATGCGGAACGCTTGGGCGTACGAAGGCATCGACTCTACCGAGCGTGAGTAGATAATTTTGTTGTGTGTGCGGTTGGATTGTTTGAAAATAAAAGCTGGAACAGAGCTTAAAAATAATGAGCACATGGCGTGCTGGAAGTTCGAGGGGCCATTGTGCAGAATGGGTGGCTATTGGGGCGTCGCCGGCGGTGTTGGATATTGTAGACGGAGCTGGTGTAGAGTTGGGAAATACGCCACCGCGGAAGGCGGTTTCGACGAGACAGCCATTACTTGACGATGCGAAAGAGATTGCCCCAAAATTGAACGAGATGTTAGCTCAAGGTGTTATTGAGAGAGTGAAAACGGGAGTGTAGGATTCTGTGTCGCCAATTTTTTCAGTGGCAAAGCCAGACGGATCGATCAGGATAATTTTAAACCTGAAAGGCTTGAATGATTTTGTAGTGGTATGAAAGTGCTACTTAGATACACTGTAACGGACATTGGCTCACCCTCGTACCTGCCTGTGTGCTGTTGTGTTGTGGTTGACTTTTGTTGGCGCCAAAATCGTTGTGTAACAGCAAGGACTTTCAGGTTTTGCGCCAAAACCATGAGTGGACGTGCAGGAGAACGTGGCCAAGTATTGTTGCCTTGTTGGCCACGATTGGTAAAGACTTTATAACCAAGAACTGGATTGGTTAACGAACTCAAGAGCTGATTGGTTGCCTGGTGGAACTCTAGATCCGACCGGAGCATATAAAAGTCAAGGGCTTCAGAGCCCAGTGTTCTATTCCCGTTGATTCTTGTGTTGAGAAAGAACATAATAATGTAACCCAAATCTTGTCATGATTATTCCGTATTAAACAAGGTTTAACTACTTCAAGTTTGGCTTCTACATTGAACACGTTACATCACTACCAAGGGTAGTAGAGCATTTACAGCCAGGGTGGTGGATGGCTACCATCGATCTGTCTCAAGCATATTATGCATTGGCAATAAAGGACTGTGCACGACGATTGTTAATGTTTTCCTGACAGGGTTGTCTATACCGTTTTTGTGTGCTGCCATTTGGTTTGGCTTCAGCCCCGGGTACTTTTATGAAACTTGTGTCAGTGGTGAGGTGCTTCTTGCGCCGGGCCGGTGTGTTAATTTTCGTTTACCTGGATGATTTTGCAGTGACAGGTCCGTCCGCAGCAGGTGTGCGGCGTGATGTGCAAAGAGTGTTGGAAACCTTGCGGAAGTTATGCTTTTTCGTAAATTATGGAAAGAGTGTTCTGGTACCGTCGCAGGCTTTGCAATTTTTGGGCATGACGTTGGATCTAAAGTTAGCCCGTTTTGTGCTGCCACCTAAAAAACAGGCTCGTATGGTACGATTGGTTGCGGTACTGCAACGGAACCTGGTCAGTGTTGTTAAGGAGCTTCTAAGGTTGGTGGGCCTGGCGTAAAGTTTGTTGTGTACCGTGGAGAACGGCACTTTGCACATACGTTGGTGGCAACACGACCTGGTGTCGTGCAGCGGTGCACGGAGGAAGCCTCACGCAAGATCTTGCGAGGATTTGAACTAGTGGGCGAAGGCTCTGAGTAACCCGGTGGTAGCAAAATCCTGGGTCTCTGTGGAGGCCGCAGTAGTGGTGACAACGGACACTTCGGACATGGACTGGGGAGTAGCCACAGGGATTCGTAGGTGCAGGGAAGGTGTCAACCCAGGGAGGCTGCCTTGCATATAAATGCAAGAGAATTATTGGCTACGCTAAAAGCGCTAGACGTTTTTGGTGACCTGGTCAGGGGACGGGTCGTACGAGTCCTTTCAGATAATGTGGTGGCCGTGTCGTACGTGAATCATCAAGGGGGGGGGGGGGACGAAGTCCCAGTTGCTTAATGCCATGGTCCGTAGCCTAGAGCAGCGTAGAAATCGGTAGGATTGTGTAGTCCAGGCAGCATTTGTGCCGGGGAAGTTGAATGTGACAACGGATGGTCTGTGTCGAAATTTCTGGGACTGATTTGACTTCCGATTGTGTACTGCGGCGTTCCAGAAGATTTGTAGGCGGTTTGGGACGCCAAACGTGGACGTGTTCGCATCAGAGGCGACGGCCCAATTGCAGCGATTTGGGTCGTGGAGACGCTGCCCAGGGGCAGAGTTTGTGGATGAATTCAGTGTGAACTGTGGCCCATTCTTTCCGTTTTCTTTTTCCCTTGTGTCCTTTAATTGGACGTTGCATAGACAAGCTCATCGTGGATCGAGTAAAATGACTGGTGACATCGGACTGGCAGTGTGCAGCCTGGTTCGTCCGGCTGTTGGCCTGCGCCATGGAGGGACCATATCCCTTGCGGAGCGCAGTGGCCCTCTTCTGGGACCCATGCTTGGACACCGAAGTGGCGGATGAGTGGGGTCTCTGTGTGGTCTGGGGTGTTGGTACAGGACGATTACCGCAGCCATCTTCGGAGCGATTCCGAGGTGTGCACTGCTTCCTAATCTATACCAATCTTGTAACACAGTGAGGAGGATTCTGCGAAAGAGAAATGAAGATTCTCCCAGAGA
>JAHWFP010207368.1:29271-114038 GCA_023313725.1 Lithobius niger | reverse complement strand
ATCGTACGTTCACAGCAAGAAAAGAGTGAGTGGACGTGAACAGGGTATGGGGAAGTGGGATAGAGGCGGAAGTGACACATTATTTTGCATAAATGACTGCTTTAATGAGGTAAAAACGCGCCGAAGGCATAGGGAAGGATCCCAATCTTGTAACACAGATTCGTCGGATTTGACTCAGAGAACTTAGATCTCCTGGCAAGAACAAGTTTTCTGGGAGAATCTTTATTTTCTTAGGAATATCCAATATATTAATTTAAAACATTGGGTGATCAATGTTTAAAACATGTAAAAGAGAAGACCATGTGATGTCAGACCTTGTTCATATAAGGTTTTTTTCCTCAACCACTCGGAGAAAGGAATTTGTGAATGAGGTGTCGCTTTAAATGGGAATTCGGCCTAAACCCCTCGGACTACGTAACACAACGTTAACGGGTTATGTATTGAAAATCGTTTAAAACGATGTAAGTACCTAACTGAATCATTAAAAGTTAACTCTTAATTTGTCAGGTCCGCTAAATTTCTCTAATTGTCACATGATTACACCAAAAGATGTTTGCAAAATTTCAACATGCTCTTCCCATCCAACAACTTAAAACTTCAAAGACTGGCTTTGGTTGCATCACTTTTTTTATGTTTTAGTCTGAATTCCCTCTCCCCCATTTTTTGCTTGGTGATGGCAACTCGTCTTGATCAAAGCAGGTTGTAGGGTACAGTTTGTGTGAAACAAATCCACCAAAACATATACCGTAGTTCAGCAGTCAAAGCCTAAGACTGTGAATGAAGAGGACGTGTAATGCGTATCTGGGTACGTAGTTAGGAGTTGAGGGGTTAATGGTACGATGTCGGTCCATTCAGTGGCTAGGCGTTTTACGAATTATTCTAATTTTTTTTAAGTACACAGCCTGCTTGGTGATGCTTCTGTAGGATTTTGGACAGTGGTATTTTTGGGAATTTTTCCAGTGTGTTTTGTGTAGCTTTGAGTGTGATTCAAGTGTGTTCCGCATTTAACCGATATAAACAGATAGATCACTCTTCGCATTCTCAGCATGAGATTTTGACTGTTTGGGTTATTTGTGCTGAGCAAGCAGCTTCCTGAGATAAGTTACTCGTACCTCTTTAATGCAAAATTAAATTTCAATCACACAAGTTTTGAAAACTAGACTTTTGTTTTACCAACACTCCAAACGTGTAAAGCATCAGTTTTGACACTTAGTTTTTTAGTCTACCAACTAAAAAAAACAACTGAAGAAACCATATGACAGCGTTCGGAAACACTGTTACTAAAGTTGTATATTGGAGCAACAAAGTCGGTCGATTTTTGGTGACTACTGTGTGTGTGTTGGGGAGGGGGCGCGGCGGGGGGAAGTCCACTTTGTATTCTTACCGTCTGGACTATAATACTGTAGTCCTGATCCGACCAAATTTTGCGTAAAATAATATGTTGCATGCTCATCCAAATGCCAGATAATGATGTAGTAATGGTACTAGGAGAAACAGAAACTCACTCCAGGGAATGTGTTTCCGTAACTTCCACTGTACTACTAAATCAGGAGTGTTTATAGCGTCTGGCCACCCTCATACCCTTTAGTTTTCGGTTTTTTTCATGATTGTACTTTGGTTTTGCAGAATTCTTCTGTGTTCAATCGATTGGGTCCAGGAAAGTCGCAAGTTAGTTCGACGTCGGCTGATGACGAAGATGACCTTCAACTTCATCCTCGTGAAGCTCTGCAGTACCGAGGAGTCCTTAAAGGGGATCAGCACCAGCCTCCAACGGCGGCCATCGGCCCAATGAAAAGTAAGTAATTCAAGTTTGATTCCAACACGTATTTTACTTGAGTTGAGATGAAGCAGAGTTGTAGAAATTGTCTTTTTGTTGTAATTTGAACATCATTGCTCAAATACACTGCTAAGTAATCTTGAGGTAGTTCTGCAATAAAAGATGTAGTTATTTTCCTTACACTGTCCAACATAAAGTTTACACACACAAAAACAAAAGGTAGGCACAGGAGTGAATTTCCATTGCCTGCTCATCCAGACAGGAATCGGAAACAGAAATGTATACCAGAAGAAACAGATTGATTATCAAACTGGATATAAACAGGAATGATCCGAACTTAAACAAACGAGCTATTGAAATTTAACCTTGCATATTTTAACATGTAAATAATGATTACTGTACTTAAAAGGACATTCTTCCCAGCGCCATTTTTCTCGACCCACCACATCAAGTACGGCCCCAAAGCTTTATTTACTTACGTTAGTCAATCCCTAGTTAAAAATCCGTTTTAAAATGTGGCGTCTAGGAGATTTTCTGTTGAATATAGGAGAACTTCATTTACTGCGGGACGCACGCATATGAACTTTTGCGCGCTTACAATCACCATGACTTTTTCATCTCTGTGTGTGCATGTACTAATTTGCTAATAATTACCATGAGATCAAAAATCTAAACTACTAATGTGGTAAAAATTATAATTATTTATCCCAATAGATCGCTGAAGAAAAATTATAACTAACCTAAAAAATTATAAAGTGTGATTTTACAATGCGAAAATCATACCGGTTTGTGACGACAGAATTAATGCGTTCATGCTGGTTCGTCTATTAGGCGGAATGCCAACTGAGACAGTAGCTGCGTTCTTCGCTAAGAGGAACGCAGCTACTATCTCACTTGGCCTTGGCGATGGTAACATGGCGGATGCGATGGCGCGTGGCTGTTATAAGGCAGGCGGGATGTTGCTTTAACAAACTTCATTGGGGAAAGCAACTATTTGCAGTAGAGAATCAGAATTGTGCTACTTATCACTAAACACCTTTAACTTAAATAACGTTGAAATCCTATAACGGACTGACATAGATTTAGATTTATTTGCTTATTATAGGGAAGTACTGCTGTTGCTTAATCGAAGGAATGATCATTTTTTTTTAAGGTCCTAATTAATTTCAACATACTCGTGTAATTCTGCACAGTAGAAGAAAAGACTTATGGGGCTTTTTATTTAATTTCATCGAGGTAACGGTGCTAGCTTCTAGCCAATAACTCCCATCTGTCGTTAGATTATTATTGGAAACTTCATCGTGGCTGAGCTGTGACAGACTCCGACTAGTTGTCAGTTGAGTTTTTTTTTTGTCTGCCCAAGTCTCTACCAGACAGTGTCGGCCCTTCTTCCCTTCTTCCCCCCTTCTTAGCCCTTCTTCAACGGCTATGGCATCTCTTTTATCATATTCTAAACACGTATCTGCTACCTGTGATTGTCGGAGGTTAGTCAGGTCAAATCTCGATTTTCCCTTCCCCTTGCTAGACTTTGTCTCTTACTAAATGTCTTGTGAAGGTCAAAATTGAGTAGGTTCGCCTACACAAGCAACTTGCGTCAAAAGACTTAACGGTCCAAGAAATTTATTAAGGGAAATTGAATAAAAAAGACAGGTCACTTAGCATTAAATAAATACAGATGCAAACCTATTTACGTTGCCTTTTGGACTTAAATGTCAGACTGCCTAAGTGGGGAATCGAACCCATGACCTTCGAAACCAAAGGCCGGCATCCTACCACTCAGCCATACTGACATGGCCAAAAGGAAACGTCCATAGGAAGCATTTAACACACATACATATACATATAATCATACACTTTCCAATCTGTACTGGTGGGATGCTTGTCTGCGCATCACACACCAAGTGAACAGAAAGGAACACACTTAAAACGTGAAGTATGACTTAGTGGCAGGACTCCGGCCTTTGGTTTCAAAGGTCGTGGGTTCGATTCCGCACTCAGGCAGTCTGACATCTAAGTCCAAAAGGCAACGTAAATAGGGTTGCATCTGTATTTATTTAACACGTTTCAAGCCTAATTGGCTTTCTGTCCCGTCACTTAGCATGCCTCCAAACTGGTTTACAATATTAATGGCCATCTTTTACTATTAAGTCTGTTAAGTGCATTAAAATCGCTATGAAAAAAATGTATACTTGCATTGAATTGTTCTGACGCACAGTGCACTCAACACTTAGCTCTTGGATTAAAAAATTGCAAACCAAGCACTCAATTTTTCATGAATTTTAAAGTATGTGATATTTTACTAAATCATAAGGTTTGCTTTGGTTAACCTATTTTTTTTAAAAATTGTATGGTTTTTCAGTAATGTTGTCAATATACCACAGTAACTGACTAATACCAGTTTTTACAGTTTTCTAAAGAATTAAGTATAACGTGAACTTGGTGTCAATGTTATCAGAAATTTATACTGTACAAATAACATATTCCAAGAATAATGCAGCACTACCTACTGGCCAAGTCACAACGTAGACGTTGTTACTACATGTGGGACAACTCTTTGCTGGCGTATGTGCATGCTGTTCATACTGCTTGTAAGGGTTAAAATTAAGGCTGTGCAGATGCCAATACTGGTACCGGACCGGCTGCAGGTAACACTGGTACCGGTATCAGACTGGCACCGGGTTAAAAAGTACCGGAATCGGCTTGTTTTTTCCAGAATCGGCATTTTCATACTTTAATAGTATGGCATATCGTTCCTAACGTTACTAAAAATTAGCCTTCAACTAAGTCAGTAAAGGATTAGGCCTATAAGTGTAAAATGTTTACATGATCTCGTTGAGCAACAAAGTGTTTAGAGAACAATTCATTTGTAAAAGTGTTAAGTTTGTTACACCATTAAATTATTAACGTATCAACATGTTCTGTATTGTGTATTAAGTTATCATTCGACATGGGCATTGGCACCGGCATGGTATCAGCATCGGCACTGTACCTGCACATGACCAAAAGTGCTGGTACTGGTATCGGAATCGGGTAAACGGTAAGGCTGCACCGATACCAACTTTACTGATCCGATACGATGCCTATCAGTTTTTTTTATTTTGCCGGTACCGAAACCGATATCCAAAATTGTATCCCCAATTTTTCATCAACGGTGTAGTTTTCTGCAAAAGTCCGATAATTATTAAAATAAAAATTTTTTAAATAGTAACCCATAGTTAAAACTTAGCTAGTAAGATACTCAGTGATTTTCTGAGCAAAACGCCGCGAACCGCATGTCGTAATCTCTAACGGTTCCACAGTTATCGATATTTCCGCGGATGTTACCGATCCGATACCGCAAATATCGGCAACCGACCGATCCAGCATCGCTATCGGTGCAGCCTTAGTAAACGGGCACCGGTATCGGAAAAAGTGGCACCGGCACAGCTTTAGTTAAAATACTGTAGAAGTTCAGATTGTGGTTTTGCACTTTAGCACCAGGTTGTGTTGCTCAAGTGAAACCAATTGCACCTAGGTGGAGCTTAGGAAATTCGGCCCCTATAGTCCTAAATTTACCCCCAGAGACCCACATTTTCTGTTTATGTGTCGTTCAGCAAAAGAAGTCGTCTGACACTCCTTGCTACCAGGTCGTTTTAAAAACTAATTTTTTTCAAACTAATACGACAGTGTTTGGTTTTAACGATCAGATCATTATACAGGGTGGTCGACCCAACATTTTCTAAGTCCAACTTTTCTAGTTAGTACCCTTCAGAACCAGAAGAGAACAGAAATAAAATAAAATTAAACGGGAAAATGTCTGTCCTCTCCTGATTCTGAGGGCTGCTAACTAGAAAAGTTGAGACTTAAAAAATATTGGGTTGTCAGTTTTTTGTGGACCACCCTGTATTCCTAGTAATAGTGAAGAACAAGGTGTGTGGAAATATGGAAAACTGCAAGTCTTGGACAACAGGTTGAGCAAAGCAACCAACATGCATTATGGTAGAACCTTAACTATCAAACTCCAATTGACCAGCACCCTGATTATCCAAATATCCTTTCTTGCAAAATATTTAGAATTTGTATAAATTTCAGAAACTTGCTATTTTTCAGCACCGAAGAAAATTTATTGTTTTCTTTTATTGGAATTTCATGTAGCCTTCTTAGAAATTAAAGCACAATGCTCCAACATTAAAACTGGTCCATGTAAAAAATTGTATTCCTTTGTTTACGCAAATTGGATTAGACCGACCCAGACATCCTCGGTCCCAGTTACTTTGGACTCTGCTGTAATACTAATGTAATAGTTGCAGCTAGTGTGGCTTGGCCACCAAGATATCATTTTCCAATTACTAGCGAACGATGACGACTGCATATTTGTATTGAACGTTAATTAAAATGTACGGTCAGTATGTGATGATTGCCAATTTGTATTGGACGTAAATTCAAATTCACTCGGTGTACAATTTGTTATAACTTTTTTCGTCTATTTATTTATTTATTTATTTTTTGGTAATAAGTTACAACCAAGAAGATTACACTGACGGGAGCAACAAAAAAGACTAATGTTTTAACACGACTTGGACCACAAGCCAGAACAATAACCACTAGCAATGTAGCAAGAACTACGGGACCACAAGTGGCACGATTAAAAATGGCTGCTCCAGGAAATCGTTTAGTAGTACGCAAAGTCCCACTAGGCTCTCGTATTTCTGGATTAAAGTCAGATGGCATTTTCAGTAAGTTTTTAACTACTATGATTTTACTGCTCTCCTAAAATACTTACCTGTATTTTTTTGCTTTCCTATCGGGAAATGCTTATCGTCCCAATAACTTAATAACCTCAAGGTTCTTGTAATGGTGCTTCCCGGGGCACATGACCGCCGCTAGGTGGTCCCCCGTTTCCCGCTCTGCCCCACAATTTGTTTGCGACATGAAGCGTAAGTATCGTGTGTTGCTTCGTCAGCGTTCATGGCTGGTGCTACTCGTGTCTGGGCAAAAATAACCGAAAGTGTGCACGGCGACTAAATCAGAAGGACCCTCATCCATTGTGGAGATGGTACCGTGTGTGTAATTATAGAAACTGCTAGTGTGTAGAATATAGCCAGGATATGGCAGAGATTGACATTTTGGGTATCGAGGCCACGTGGGAGCGATCTGACAAGACGGGCCGATCAAAGAGCCATAAAACGAAGTGGTAAATCGATGCCAACGTTGGTGACAGAATGAATGTTCATGCGGCGTCTGTGTTACGTGGTGCTTCTTCGTCGGATTTGGGTTCGAAACTCCTCGAGGGAAGGATCACGTACTCCTTTGTTTGTGTGCGACGAAACGACTTGGTCAACTTTAGCCCAGGGATTGTGTTAGTGTTGTCGGAATGTATTTCGCCAGAGGTTGCTAAATTGAAGTGTGTAATTTTTAATTATAATTGGTACAAACCGCTGTAAATAATGAATAGGTAAGTCGGAAATAAGCCTCGGTGAAAAATCGTGCACAAGAAATTATGTACTAGTACAGTAAGCATCTTTATTATAAGACATGGTACTGCCTTATACTATAAGCTTTTGTAGACGACTGCTGATTGCAAAGAACAAATTTAAAACTTTTATTAGATCAGTAACTATTTCATCAGTCGGGATGAAATTTTTTTGCAGGCTGTAGTTTAGTGACCGTCTTTCATCCGCCAAAGTGACAAAACTATGATTGTGCCAGAAGGGGGATGAACTACAAACCAGTGTAAATATGTTACACTGGTGTGTGGCATTTTGCAGATGTCTTTTGACCAAGTCTGGAACTGTTATGACCGCGCGGTTAATCCTTTAAGGACTGCACTTGCGCTAAGGGCTCATAACGGACTTGGTAGTAAAAAAAATCATAGCGTCTCACCCAATATGAAACCTGTGTCATTTTTTTCCTTAATGATCTGGCCTTCATATCCCATTTTTTGTTTTACTGTTATTGCGTGGAAGTTTTCGATCTGACATGTAGAAGATCTGTGAACCATGATTATACAGCGGGCGCATTTGGGCGCACCCGTCTTTAAAGGGGCTCAAAAACTGTGCGTGTAAAGTTCATGAATTCTTCATTCAGAAATAAAAAAAAGTATAGGGCCAGTAGTTTCTAAACTAGCTCAAGTTCGATAGGAAATGATCAGAGTAATGCCCTTTTCATGATATTAATTTTTTATTCTTTAATATCTGTTTGGTATAATCCTGTAAATTACTTTTTTTGCAGCTAAACAGGTGCCATTGAAAAATCGGCTAGGACCAAAAAATCTTCTATTGCGACAGGCTGGCGGTGCCAAAATGACACGGACTATTGCCATAAAAAAGAAAGTAAATACAGCCGCTACATTGACAACTGGTAGGCAGTTGCGACTAGGTGGCACACAAATGACAGATGGCGGAGGCATTTTTAGTCGTCTCGGAAATCTGCAGACATAACAGAAACTAGTGAATAGCTCATTTTGCTTGAATTGTGCGTTGGATTGTTTTTAGTTAATTTATGTTTGGGTCATTTTAGAAGCAAGTTATTGTAAACTGATGTCCCACTATGAATTCCATCTTCCTCATTGTTTAAATGGTTAGAATTGATCACTCTTAGGTTATACTTGTGTCACATTATTTTTCATTTCCAGTTAAATGCTGAATACAGCATTGTAAAGCATTTCAAGCTCAGATACAGTCAAAACGTATTATAATGGAACCTTATTTACTTCGTTATACAGTAAATCACATATTAAATGCCAATGGGTTTATGTCGAAAATCGGGGGTGGGCATTCCATAAAGGATAACCCATTCACGTATGTGATCTGGACTTATTCTAGCAAAAACACAATGCCATTATTTTCATTTGTTCACAAATTATTCACGATCATTAACGGCTGGGCTAGTTTGCGACACCATTTTCTGGAAGTTGGTGTGGTTACTATTCAATCCTGGGCAGAAAATGGTGCCTGCTTCACTCCAACTACCGGAAAGTATCGGCACAATTTTACAAGTATTAATGATCGCGTCAGAAAAAAGATTGATTTCATTAATTGTATGAAACTTTTAGTTAATTTTGCAGCCAAAAAAAAAACGTCAATTTAAAGACTGGGCTTTAATTGGACAATTTTGCGATTTCGACCTAAAAGCAATTTTTTTTTGGCGGGGTTGGGGGGACATTTAGTACACAATTTACGATAATGTAAAACGAAATTTGTAAATCTACTGAGTATTATCAGTGTACAACTTTGCATAGCGGAAGCAGGTTATAGGTAATTTTACTGCGTAGTGAACCTCCTCCAACCTCCTTTCTTCGTAGGTTTCCCAAATTAATTTCCTTTAAAATTTTATTTAAACTGGTGTGCACTATACCATGAAACTTTGATACTGCAGCTTCATCTTAAAAACAGCTTTGTTTCCGACATGGTAACAAGGAAATGACATAATATGGTCTTCTGTTTATAAACAACTTTTCAGACATAAGTACTGGATCGACTGTGGCGCTCACAGCCAAAAACGTCTTTCTTATTACACTGAAGATGCTCAGATTCCTATAAAGTTATTGTGGTACTGCATTACATGTCCAAAATCACTGTACCCAAACTAATTGGGGCCAGGCGAAAGTTTGGATAATCAAATTTATATGCAAACTTAAAAATTACACTTTAAGTGGAACTTGTGTTGTTTAACCAGCAAGAATATTAAAAGATTTTAGCGTGAAGCACTGAACCGCTTCAAAAAAATGAAGAACAAGTTCAATTTCTCAGTTTTCTCTAAAAGCACACACATTTATGGAATGGGCGTTTGGATAACAGAGGGCTGCTGTGAATTGTTTCATAAAATTAATAGAACAAAACAACAAAATTTATTTTTGCTCTTTGCATTTAGTCGTAGCGAGCTTTGACTAAGTATTTACTTTCAAAGCTCGCACCTGAACTTGTACATTCTGCGATTGTGCAATATTGCAAAGTTCGCAACTTGTTTACGAAGAAGAATTTTGACCCCATCTTTCGATGGTGAGGTGCTACTCGCTGAAACCCAAAAAATCTCTCAAAAGTATGCATTTTCTCCCGAAATTCGCAATTTTGCGTAACTAAATAATTAAAATTATTATTTTTATTAAAATTATATTAACTTGACAGTAAAATGTGGTAGTCTGTTCTTTGACGGTAGCTGTTTTGAAAGTAGAATTTAAATTGAAAAAAAAACGAATTCACATTGTGCTTGCGAGGCCCATTTTCTGCCTGCGGTTCTTTCCTAGTATAATCTTGTGAATATCTGTTGTGCCAAAAACTACTCTGCCTTTGAAAGCTACAAAGCATTTACTAGTACACTGCTGTGCTATTTAAGGATGTAGTACACTGCTGAATTGATGATTCTGTTGGTATTAGTTAAAATTAAAAGCATTGGCTCTCTCTTACCAAAGGGTTTTTTTTTTTACAGACACTTTGGAAAGTATTGGCATTTGTAATTGTGTAGCCCATACTAAACTGCACTGTGAAGCAGAAAACATTGTAAATAAAGCACCTCATCTTTCTGACAAACTTTGCACAAATTTCCACCCTTTTTTTATTTAACCGGTTTTGATGTCACAGTAGACCATTTTAAACATCTCAACGAGACCTTTTCATTGGCCCAAAAGCTATTTATTGAAACCAATTTACATGTAGTTTCGTATGGTAAAAATAAAAAAACCGTACGTATTTGTGAGGTCTCTCTGCTCTGCCCGACTATTGACTTTGATTGATGTTAGCAGTAAATTCAACATAACGGATCCATCACTGTGAACTGCTACAGATGGCAAGTTAACTACTGTATTAAGATGGCTGTCCAGTTGTTGTATCAATTCCCAAGAATTGTGCAAAGTGAGCTCCACATCTCCAACCCTGAACAAACTTGGGATAGGCTATAACAATTGGCTATTTAGTCAATTCTTTGTTGATAGTGTAATCCTAATTTAATTTCTGTAAACTTGTTACAGCCCTAACCTAATGTCTGTGCGTGTTTAGGCACTCCCTAGCGTGTTGACGGAATATTCATATGGCAGATTGGCAGCCATCGTCTATCGTTTTGATCCCGTGCACTGGAGGCCCAATCCAGAGACCTGGGCCTAATTCCTTGATTTGTGGCTCTTGCTTGTTATTTTTAGCAGTTTACAATGTTGGCCACTGCTCAGTTGAATCTTACATCAACTATCAGTCCTATCTAAAGGAATCTTTTCTTTGAAGTAATAGATTCATAAAAAGGGTAAACTTACTCAACTTCAACTATATACACAACTTTAAAACGTTGGTGCAAATTTTCGAAAGTCACTCAATCACTTGGTATTAATTGAGCTTGAACGTCGACTTTCTTCATCAGACTTCTTGCGATTGGGAGAGCTTTTTTTCTCAACTACTGCATTGGACGGTTTGTTGACACTCGCGTTCAAGACCACTGATCTTTATATTCGATCTGGATGGTAGCTTACCATTTGATGTTCGAGCGCTGTTGCAACTTGGGACGCATGAAGTGGGGGCTGAATATTCATAAGTTTTACTCTTTCATTTTCCATATGTTTTATGGTAAGTGATTTCAAAAGCACTAACAGAATCGCAAGCCACAACCAAGAGACCACATACCAAATTAATTGGATTGGTACCACCATCATGTTAGAATCCAACTCAAAAAATGACCCATCATTCAAAGGCCCTGGAATTACCATGAAACGTATGGAAAATCAAGGAGTAAAACGTATGAATATTCGACCACCGTCACACCCATTTATCCACCACCTCGTGCATCCCAAGTCTAACAGCGTCTAAATATCAAATTGCAAGCTACCATCCAGACAGTGAAGACGATCGAATATAAAGTTCAGTGGTCGCGAAGGAAGAATTCAAATGCGAGTGTCAACAAACCGTCCGATGGCAGTAGTTGAAAAAAAAAGCTCTCGTAATCGCAAGAAGCCTAGTGAGGAAAGGCGATGTTCACAAACAATTAACACCAAGTGATGACTTTCGATAATGTGCACCAACGTTTTGACCGATTTTCCGTACCTCTCATAATGCTACGAAAAGTGCCTCTGGGGTCACCAGCGCGACAGGGTTGCTGCCAGGGTGCCCATCTTCTGGGTTCGTCCATCTAAAGTTGTGTATATAGTTGAAGTTGAGTAAATTTACCGCTCGTTTATGGATCAGTCCTATAAAGGGTAAAAACATTAATTGTGCTTCGGCCCATAAAAAAAAAATGTTTATTGGCCTTTACTTGACCCACCTTACATTTTCTCCCTTTTGGTAAGGATGCAGCAGTATGCGGAAATACAGATTCCAATTTCAATGTTAAAATGGCGGCCTAGATATAATGGTTTTTATGTAACAAAGGGTAGCCTAGATCTAATGGTTGTATGTAACAAAGTTACATTTTTTGTGGAGTCAATGATGTAAGGGTTTTGCAAACAAAACCTAAAATTCTATAGTCCTAAACTTTGGTGCCTAAAATTTTGAGTATAGGAGTACCGGTATTGGTTTTAGGCTTAATTAGTTACTACCATTCTCTGATGCCACTGTCTGGTGGGAGATATCCTCTTAACAGCAGTTACATTATTTTGGTTTCATGGTAGAAATTATCATGGTACTATGCAGAAACTTCAAAGAACTTTGTAAAAAATGAATACGCAAAAGACTTGTAATGAATGACCCCTCCCATGTTTTAATTTCAAGGTTACGGCAGTCAAACTTTTTTTCTTGGGCCTTGTTAAAGAAGGTGGTTGTCGTTTAGGCCTGTCATTAGGAGGGCCACAACGTTTGTAGAGGGAAACCTCAAACCAGTTTTAAAACAAGAACTGTATATCGAATAAGTCAATGCATTTTTCTTGAAGTCAATAAATACATTGAAAATTGTGAGTCTTATTATGTAAGTGAAAATTAAACAACAGTGTCTTGTTTGATAAATTATCAACAACCAGAAATCCAGCGATGACCTACTTTAAATTTTTCACAAATAATCAGGTTGCCAGTACTTGGTGTTTTATTGGAATCTTGCACTGAGGTATAACAAAGGTTTTTTTGCAGGAAGTTGGCCTTGTAAATGCCCCTAGTCAGATTGTGCACGATGCCACCCTAGCTTCTTTGGGGAATTTTTTTTAATGAAGGCCAACGGTCAAAATTGGTAGCCCAAAGACCATTTCTATGTGCTATTCGAAAATGGTCATTACCTGCAATTTTTAGCATTCCTCTCCTCCAGTACTCCATTTTTCTTGAGATAAAAGTTATAGGCCTAAGGCCGCCAGCTTGTAACACAGTGCGCAAGTGTGGACTCCTTCATATAAGGCATCGCGAAGAGAGCCAAGGCCTCATTTCTTCTCTAGCTTTTGTTTTCGTATGACGCACCTTCCAGCAGACTCTCACCATGGTTCGCACAAAAGAGACTCCCAAGGATCGGATGCCATCCTTGCTACCTCAGTTGTCGTATGTCCCCACTCCGCCTTTCGCCTTCACCAGGGCCTTCGGCTGTTCTGGCTCTGTCAATTGTCGCCCCGGACTGCCATTTGTCGTCTGAACCGCTTCAGCCACCACAGCCACCAGCGCTGCCGTCTGTCGCTTCACCATCTCCTGCAGCACCGCCTACGGTGGTTTCTTCACCACTCCAATGCAGTCAGCAACTTGGCACTGGCCCCGATCTCCGTACACTCCGAAGATCTTCTTTGGGCCAAGGAAGTCTACTCGCGCCTTAAACTGCACGTGAAAACTAAGAAGAACAGCAACAAGCTCCTTGCTTGTTCCTCTGCTACACTGTTGGATTTGTCCTCTCATTTGTCTCGTCAATCACAGGCCATCCCTCAGGCTTCCTCCAGGGAAGAGCCTCTGTGTAGTGAACAAGTCTGTCAAATCATGGATAATGCTATTCGCTCCTTTCGTTTCAAGCCCCACTCGGCCAACTTGTCGCCGACACTTCCGCAAGACTCCTCTTACACGCACAATTGGGTCTCTGCGATGTCTTCTGCATCTAACCCACGTTAAGCGACATCTCTTTCCTTCAGCTACTCATCCTTCCAAGAAACGGCGCTCTTCTCGTGGGTCATCCAAGATACGATCGCCTTCCGTTGCCCTCTGCCGCCTGTCCCTATGACGGCATACATCATTGGCCGTCCCACCCTTCGGATCTGTCGGCAACAGTTTCTTGGAGTCTGTCCACGACACTTCTACTCGTCCTTCTCGTTCCCTACCTGAGCCGTCGGTTGTCGGCTCTTTTGACGGCGAGGCCTTGCAACATCACGATGTACACCAAGACCATTTCGAGGACTCCCTTCTCGATGAAACCAACGCGTGGGCATTCCCCACTCCGATTTACTCAAGACAGTGGAAGATATTGTCGTCTAGCTTAGAACCGGTCAAGAATCAGGGCCTCATGACGGGTTTCGGCTTACGAGACCGCTATTGTCAACACCGTGCCGACACTTTTCCACAATCTGAATCCAGGATGGATTTTGGGACAGCCCTTCACATCCTTAAGAAGGTTTCTATCGCCTCAGGCGTCCTCCATGATAATGACAAGCTTCTTCGCCTCGATTTCGTGCCACTTCCCAGGCAGTTGTCCTTAGTACTGCTGCTAATGCCCTATGTGTAAAGCTTGTCTTCCGATATTGACCAACCGGACACCAAGCATTTGGCTTTCCTTATTGATCAAGTATTCTAGAAGGTCTGGTTTGCGACCCTTCACTCTATGCTTTGGTTTGCCAAGGCACTTTTCAATCCTTTACTTTTGATTTGCGATGTTGCCTTGGATTCTGCTACCAATTTAAACATCTCCACTTGCCGTGAGCTACGTAACCAGCATATCCATGAATCCGACACGCTATTTCGCAGTCTAATACCTAAGTTAGTCCCTCATTTGGATGTTGCTCGCAAACCCAAGGACTCCAAGCCAAAGCAGTCCTGGTCTTTTCGATACACCTCTGGCCTTACAGTCAAGGCCCTGCAGACAGCTGGCACCCTTCTTACGACTTCTGACCATCTTGGTGACGGATGTACTTCCCGTTCTTTCACTGACCTACCGCCCTTTCAAGGTAAGCAGTCTTCTCGCGGTAGAGGATGCTCGACTCTGGTTCCACTCCCAACCACTCTAGTCGCAACTCTTCCCCTGATCGGCGACATAAATCCCGTTGTGTCCAATGACGCTTTCCCCTTGTCCTTCCCAGTAGGTGGCCGACTGCAGCATTTTCTTCTCGCCTGGCGACGAATCACCTCTGACGGCCAGATTATTTCTATCGTGGCTCTTAGTTTTCGCCCTTCCTTCGTGCAGTCCTGGACTAGTCTTCTCCACCACCACCACGGGAGTTAGTCCCGTCATCATAGCCCTGTCTCTCGGCTCATATCAACGATCTTATGCTCAAGGACGCCATACGTGTGTCCATTGTCTCGGCTCACATCGATGATCTTCTGCTCAAGGACGCCATACGTGTGTTCGTTGACCCGATGCGCCCCGGATTCTACAGTTCCGCTTTCCTGTGCCCCAAACTTTACAACTGGTTTCGTGAATATCTACATAACAGACGTCAGCACGTTGTAATTAATGTTTTTTCAAACTGGTCCCCAGGGTGCTGGGCCCACTGCTTTTCCCGATTTATTAATGACATGCCAGATTGTATCCGCTCTTTTTGTAATTTATTTGCGTATGACCTTAAAATCTATAGAAAACTCAGGTCTCCAAATGACATTCAGGCATTGCAGGAAGACCTTAACAATGTGCAAGCTTGGGCTAATCGTAATAAGATCACCTTCAATGTGGATAAATGTGAGGTACTCCACACTGGGTATAACAACACACATCAGGAATATTCCCTGAATGATAAAATTTTACCGACGGCGAAGCAAGGGAAAAAACTCTACGAGTTATCACTGAACATCTTAAATCTAGTGCTCAGTGTCTTGCAGCAGCAAGAAAAGCTAACTCTGTTCTTGGTCAGATTCGAAGCCACTTCTCGTATTTAGATATTGAAACCTAGCGTACACTCTACACCGTTTATATCTGCCCTCATCTTCAATTTGCTGTTCAGGCTTGGAATCCCTACCTGGCGAAGGACATCCACATCCTGGAAACTATACGACGTGCAACTCACCTTTTGCCATCGCTGCGTACCCTTACCTATGAAGAGAGAGACTTAAGAAACTTAAGCTCACTACTCTTGTTGAGCGCGGCTTTGAAGGTGCCGACCTCCTCGATTTATTTTGTGCTGCCCCACCTGCTGGGACCAGAGGTCATAGGTACAAGATGCAAAAGCAGTACGTGAGACTTGACGTACGGAAGAACTTTTTCTCCTACCTCCCGTTTCATGTTGTTGAGGCTCCCAGTTGTAATTCTTGGAAAGAACGCTTTGATCGATTGTTGTCCCCCCCCCCCCCCCCAGCCATTTAAGCTTGCTTCTGGATGTGCATTTTATATTATTATTATTATTTTGTGGACCACCCTGTATCAACAAGTATTGTTACAAAGAGGTTACACTAACACCAAATTTTAAAGGAAAAATAAAACGTGAAGCCCCACTGGCTTCTTTTAACTAGGGATCGACCGAATCTACTTTTACCAAATCCGATTCGGATCCGGATAATTTACAAGATTTGGTGAATCGGATCCGGATCCTAACCGAATCCAAAATAAAACCTTTGTTGGACTGCTTCAGCCCTTTCTAATTTTTAGACTAAATTTTCTCTCTAGCTGAGTAAAGTTTCAAGACTTGACTAAAGATTTTCACAACTTGTTCATTGGTTTTTTCCTTATAACTTCTGAACAGTTTATGCTAGCCATTTAAAATTAGCTCCATTGGAAAGCTGGTGAAAAAACGCTTCGAATGGTATATTGGAATGTCAAAAACGGCCAAAAAATAGCGAAGTTATTGAAAAATCGCCCAGACATTCAAAATTTTGCCG
The DNA here is from genome assembly GCA_023313725.1 of Lithobius niger. Lineage (NCBI taxonomy): Eukaryota > Metazoa > Arthropoda > Chilopoda > Lithobiomorpha > Lithobiidae > Lithobius > Lithobius niger. The sequence goes on along the minus strand of JAHWFP010207368.1, from coordinate 97,391 downwards.
AATCCGAATCGAATCCGAACCCTAAAGATCCGGCTTCAGATCCGGTTCGGATTCGGATTCGGTCGATCCCTACTTTTAACACAGCGCTACAATTTATACTACTTTCAATTTTATTTCACTCTAAGAGCAAAAGGCAAAGAATTTTTCTTCCTGCAAAATGTACACATAAAAAAATCTTCCACCAAAAACATTGAAATTCATATGGAAAATCCCAGGGTCTAAGTTATGTGCAAATTGGCCTCAAGTAATCTATGGACCCTACCAACACACCAAATTTGAAGAAATAATAAGAAGGTAGCGGCAACAAGTTTTTCCAATTTGGTTCCGAAAAAGTCAATTCACTAAAAAATCACGCACATCTCCACAAACTAGACACTTACTCCTATGTCCAGCAAATTTTCGACAACTGTTATCATCAGGCTTTTAAGGTTGATTTAGTCCCTGGTCACATCTTGCTTCAACGTTGTTTACAAGTGCCGTTTTCGAACTTGCCGGTAATCGTGGCCTACTACATTTTTCGGGCCGTTCCATGTCTGCCTTCTGCTCGCTCATTTCCCATCGCCTACTCAATTCTCTTCCAGTTCACCATTCCATTTTGGTCCATTTGAGATGGATTCAAAAAAGCATACACAGTAGGCTGGTTCTATAACGAACAACCTAGCACGCCAAAAAATGGTTTGTCTGGCCTAACTAGGCACTTCGGAAGGTTCTTAAGAGTGTAAAAAACCTGACAAACAAAATCAAACTATCTGCTTTCTGAACGTAGTACTGTAGTCCGGGCTACAAGCAGGTGTACCTTGTTTTGTTTCATATAGGAATTGTTTTGTTGTTTCCCGGAGTACCTTTTCCTCCTAAACCCGAATCCGACGAGTGCCAGACACTAAATGTTAAGCAAAATATTTTATGACGCGTCATTTACACGGTTTTTTTTTTTTTTTGGCATAGCGGATAAAAAAAACGTTGTTACAACTTTGGGAGCCCAATTATAATTTGTATCCCTCGAATTAAGCTGAAGAAGAGCCCAAACCTTGTCCTTCTATCACAAGTCGCGGAATTACGTTCCGATGAATATTACGTCATATCACGTCTTCATGATGTTTCCTCGACATGGCTTCCCAGCGGGTTATAAAAAGGCCGCGAAACTTTTTTTTTTGGGGGGGGGGGGGGTTGTTGCTGTAGCTCCTTAACCGTTAACAAATCAAAAGCATAATGTGAAGCAAAAACCTTCAGCACAAATTCTGGACAGGAAAAAGTGGTAGGTACATCTTCTGGGTAAATGCAACCCTTGAACCCCAAAATCAATTGGTTGTATTAGTGATTTTCTTGTTCGAAGTGCTCTTGCGAGCCCTTTAAATAGCCCGAAATGTGCGTTTGTTCTGCTAACAATGATCAAATACAACAATCAAGATTTGTGGTATTGTTGTATTCCATTGCATTGAATTGAACATATAATTTATAATTGTTGTATTTGATCATTGTTAGCAGACAAAATTTTTTTCTCCCCTCTGTACATGGTTAAGTTTTTGTGGAAGGTGGGGAATCTATTCTTTCCATCAATCCTAACCAAAATTGTTTAGCTTAGGTTGGGACCAGCCTACGCCCTTTTAAATGTGTAACTGTAATTAGGGTAGCAGCTAGTTACAATTTCAAAGTTCTATTTTAATGCTCATATTCGTATTTGTATCTAAGCTGAAAAAAATTCGTTAGGATTGATGGAAAGAATAGATCACCACGTTTCAGAAAATCCTAAGCATGTCCACTTCGAGCTATTGGAGGGCTCGGAAGAGCACTTTGAATTTGAAAATCAACATGCACTTTCGCTGCTACGCTATTACCTTTTCATCTTTACATGGGCATACATCTTTCATCTAAGTTAAACCATTTCGGTTAGGATTGAAGGAAAAAATAAATCTCCACCTTTCAGAAAATCCTAAGCATGTCTATTTCGTGCTATTGTAGGCTCACAAGAACACTTTAAATTTGAAAATCACATACCCTTTCGCCATTACCTCTTCACCTTTAAATAGGCTTAGGACTGTCCCTATCTAAGTTAATTAATTTCTGTTAGGATTGATGGAAAGAATAGATCCCCACCTTTCAGAAAAGTCTAAGCATGTTCGTTTCGAGCTATTAGAGGGCTCACAAAACCACTTTGAATTCGAAAATCGACTTACGCCGCTACGCCATAACTTTTCCATCTTAAATGAGCATAGGATGGTCCCTATCTAAGTTAAATAATTTCAGTTAGGGTTGATGGAATGACTAGATCCCCACCTTTCAGAAATTCGTAAGCATGTCTATTTCGGTGATTTCGAAAATCAACATTCTCTTTTGCCGTTATGCCATTACCTCTTTACCTTTAAATGGGCATAGGACTGTTCCTATCTAAGTTAAACAATTTCTGTTAGGACTGATGGAAAGAATAGATACCCATCTTTCAGAAAATCTTAAGCATGTCTATTTTGGGCCATTGTAGGGCTTGCAAGAACTCTTTGAAAACCAATTGATTTTGGGGTTCAAGGGTTGCATTTACGTAAAAGCCTTTCCTGTCCAGAATTGTGTGCTGAACGTTTTTACTTCACATTATGCTTTTGATTTGTTGACGGTTAAGGAGTTAACAGCCATTAAAAAGCAAGTCGTACGACTTCAAATACTGATGGTACGGATGAGTTACTTCGGTTTTCGTTCATTATCACTTACTTCTTTTTAACGCAGTACCAAAGTGTTCCAATTACTCCAAACTAGCAAATTTTCGAAAATGCCTATAATGGCATTCTTCGATCTTCAGGCTTGGGCAATGAGACGCACACGCTCCAACTGTCCTACTTCCACACCGAACGTGATGATGATATAAATTACATTGGACCCCCAGTTGTTCAACCTTTTCTGTTCCGCAGGTAAGCCACACGTTGATGAAACGTTACAAAGACGTGATATGATGTAATGTTAGCATTCTTTAGCTTAATTCGAGCGCTACAATTTGGAATGGGGCTCCCAAAGTTGCAACGGCGGTTTTTTTTATCCGCTATGTGACGTCTTTTTGACATCGTGAAAAATTTTTCTCTACATTTACTGTCTGGCACTCATCGGATTTGGGTTTAGGAGCAAAAAACGCTCCAGGAAACGTCAAAATACATTATATATGTCTAGAGGTGCACCGATGTTGGCATCGGACATCGGCGATTTTTGGCTACATCGGTCATCGGAGCATCGGGTCAGTTTTAGGCAGCAGATGTTAAAATATCGGATATTAACAATTTCATTAAGTCACAGATGAGCTATAATGAACTTCTGGGTGCAAATTTTAGGCCTACAGAAATGTTAAATTTTATTTGTGAAATTGGCTTAATTATTTTCGACTTCATGAAAAAAGTAACATAGTTTCACTTTACTTTCTTAAACAACGGACCACGAAATATCAGAATCGGATATCGGCCGATGTTTTTTCAATATCGGAATCGGACATCGGTGCGTCCTTATACATGTCACAAAACAAGGTTCAGTGGATTTAACATGGCGTGTAGCCCGGACTACTGCGAGGAGTGTGTATCAACTGCAGTTTTGCATCGTTTGGTGAAGAGTTTGACAAAAAATGTATCCTACAATTCCACTCGCTCATTGAGGAAATGAAGATTTCAAATACGTGGTGAGGTAAACTTGGACACCTTCTAAATCTATACAGGTCTTTGCTCACAACGAAAGCAGGCGACTCCCACAGCATTGCAGCTACGTCGCCTTATGGTTACATAACTTCATGTTAAGGATGACAGAGTGCAATTGATAGCGACCTTGATTACCAATTTCACGGTCATCAAAACTATATCCGCAAGAAATGGAGGTACAGTAGGTTGAAGTGCACAGATGTGATCTGATCATGCAGAGAACAAAATAACATCAAAGAATGGCTATCGATCCATACCCTATGAAGATATGGCAGTTAACTTCGTTGCAAACCCGATTTTCAGAGTTGTAAGGTGGCATGTAGTGAAGTTCACAGCGTTTGCAGTAAGTACTTAATTTTTTATCTCGTTAATGTTTGGACCAATTTCAGTTACATATTCATTGTTGACGTTTATTCCTCGTTCTCTGCATGTCTGCAATTCAAACCCATCTTAACTTTGAACCTCAATTCAAGGTCAGTTCGAATCGCAGGGCATCCAGTAAAATCGAGCCTGAAATGAGTTGAAATAGTGAAAATTGAAAATAGTGAAAACTTATCACAAAAAGTGAGCAAATAATGAGTGTAAATAGACTAAAATTGCTTAACATTTTCTTTTTGTTTAGCTGTAAACACATGCCGAGTGATTTCCTGGAACCACTTCACCTCTCAGTTTATAGTTTTAATAATACCGTAGCGGTTTTTACTCTGAAAGCTCGTATCGAAAAAATGTCGGTCTAGAAAACTTAATAATTTCAGATTACAGGAACCTCGCCAGATTCTTGCGAATTTTTTATAGACAGTATTCGTCCGTCTTTCTTAGGAACTAAAAGAGTTTTTTTTTTACATCGTTTTGGACATCGCAATTCGAAACCGGCGCTCGGCATGGCCTACTGGATGCGATGGCCTACTACATGCAGTAGGTCTGCTCTGCTCTCCCATTGGCTTGAGAGACGGAGCACAAGATTGGATGGAGCAAAACGTCTACACTGTTAAAATCTAACGTCCCATATGATCATCATTAAGAGGACTCGAGTTTCTGGTTATTCAACATATAAAAAATAGCGCACTCTAGGTGGTTCTAATCTGGGGATCAGAATTCTACTGCGGAAAAATTTTTCAGCGAGACTCAAGCCGATGGGAGAGTAGACCTACTGCATGTAGTAGGCCCATCGCTTCCAGTGGGCCAGACGCAACCAGTAGGCCATGCCAAGTGCCGGTTTCGAATCACGATGTCAAAACGATGTAGTTAAAGCTGTAAAAAGTCTTTAGTGCCTGACGAAGACTCTCTATTAATCTGAAATTGTGTGTTAACCTCTTGACTTGCAAGCTCGCTTATTTTATCTTATATGCGTCTTAGGTGTCTTACATGCGCGTCCAAGTCCATAACTCGGTCAAATTTTGAAGTTCGAATACACAATTTGAACAGTTTTTTTGAGAGCTATCCATTGATGCTACTGAAAAGTCAGCAGCTTAAATAGTTTTTGTATTAGTAAGCAAAAATTAAAATATAAATTACATCCATTTTGACATGCATGTTTGAGTTTTGGATCACTTACACAATAACTAAACACAAGAATTGCGGTAAGAATACGTAACGCACGTCCGATATAACAATTTAATTACTGCATCACCAAAACACGACAGGGAGGTCGCCATTGTTTTGCTGGAACGCGTAGAAATTAATGCCGACAGACAGATCTCGATTTTGACTCGCAGCTAATTGAGATAGCTGTATCGACTGTGAGGAGCTTAAGCGTCTGCCGGCCAGCTAAGGCTGCCAGACGCTTGAGCTCCTCACAGTCAATACAGCTATCTCAATCGGCTGCGAGTCGAAATCGAAAAGTGACATCTGTCGGCATTAATTTCTGAGCGTACCAGCAAAACGATGGCGATCTCCGTGTAGCGTTTTGGTGATGCAGTAATTAAATTGTTATATCGGACGTAAGTAACTTATTCTTACCGCAATTCTTGTGTTTAGTTATTGTGTAAGTGATCCAAAAGTCTAACATGCATGTCAAAATGGATGCAATTGCCCTTAAAGATTTGTTATGAAACCCACAGTTGGGAAAAAAAAAAAAAACACCAATACAGTACAGTAATTCTGAATCAGCATTGGGTGTGCTTTGGTACCAACTATATTGGTATAAGAGGCACTGTCAGAATCTTGGGTGAAAGTCATCTGCCTTACATCGTGTCTGTTTATATTGTATTTGTGAGCTCATAACCACAATTTGCCTTATATTCAAGCCATCAATATATTCAATACCATCCCATATCCCTGCACCAATGCAAGCAGCAATCTACAGACATCAAGTATCTACATCACTCAAGCATTCCAAATGATTTCAAGTTTGAATCTATTGCTGTACTAAATTCATTACTGCGCTGAACGACTACCACTGGCGAAATAATGCTGCAAGTCAAAGGGTTACATAATGCTGTACCGATACCAACTTTACCGATCCGATAATTTTTAAAAGTTTGCCGATACCGGTACCGATCTTCAAAATTGTGTCTCCAATTTTTCTAAAAACTGTGTAGTTTTCTGCAAAAGTCCAATAATTATTAAAATAAAAAAAAATTAAATAGTAATCCACAATTAAAACCTACCTACGAAGATACTCAGTTATTTCCTGATCAAAACGCCGTGAATCGCATGTCGTATCTGCGATAATTCCGCGAAAGTTACCGATCCGATACCGCGAATATCAGCAACCAATTCCGCGAACGTTACCGATCCGATACCGTGAATATCAGCAACCAATCTGATCCGGTATCGGTGCAGCCTTTAGTGAAGTTTTCTAGACTGACATTTTTTTTATATTTGTTATGCCTAGTGTGCAAAAGATGTGTCACTTAAAGATTTTTTTCCCCTCGATGAAATTATAGGACTGGTGGAGTCTGTCGTTTGAAACCAATCCGCACTAACCATGCTGGCAGACGATCACATAACTACTTTGAGAGTGTTAAACGTTTTCAAAGTGTAGGGATGTGAAGTCACTTTGGTTTGGAACACACGTGGGTTACTATCGAAAACTGCGGCCTGCGAGGCATAAGACTGCTACACTGTGATGACGCCTCCCATTGGTTGAGGCCGACGGAGGATGATAACAGCAATAGAGAAAACGCCTAGAGAACCACGTTACGGTTTTTCTTTAGCATAATTTGACTTTAAACTACGCTAATTGCACATTTTTCTGCATTTTAACTTTGGTATTCGATCATACAGCATAATCTTGTTAATAAGAGCTCAGATAAGAATTTCCGCTTAATACGAACTTTTTTGTCAAGATTTTGGTTGGTCAGCTATTCAGTCAGCACTAAATATATACTGGCTAACACGAACTCTGTTAATACGAATGTACAGATAAGACTAACAAATATTTATAATGCTAAATTGCTAACGTATTTTTACGAATTTGCAGTTCGTACTGGTTTCCAAAAAAAAGTAAAACATTTAAAGAAACTAGGGCAGATTCTGGCTCTTTCAAGGTAAATGCAACCGTCGTACTTTGAATGTTCAGTAACTACGGGAAAATTGTGTCAACTTTCAAACTCAAAGTTAAAAATACTCATTAGTATTTTGCAAATTTCCGATAGGCATTTTGACCATACACTTGTTAAAATATGGTGCTCCTATCCTCTTCAGGCTTTTTAAATGTGCCGTCTTCAGTTATTTACATGGCTGTTGTGCTACCTGACTAGAGGAAAATATTTAAATATATTCCTCAGTCAGCTAGCACAACAGCGATGTAAATAACTGAAGAAAGCACATTTATAAAAGCCTGAAGATGATAGGAGCACCACATTTTAACACCTGTAAGGACAAAATGCCTATCAAAAATTCGCAAATACTAATGAGTATTTTTGAGTTTAGAGCATCAACACAATTTACCCATAGCATTTTCAAGGATAACAAAATTTGTATGCAATTTCAGGCCCCGACAATTTGAACTGAAGATTTTGAACCTTGTATTTCTCCAAATACAGTGAAACTTCTTTGTAACGATATGCAAGGGTTTTTGGAAATAGGCGGTTATATTAGGTTTCTTGTTATAACCAATCACTTTTAATGCATTATTGCTTGAACCTTGAAAACAACATTGTTATAACTGGTTTATTGTTGTAAGAGGTATTGTTATAACTGTACTGAGGTTTTAACTGTATAAGGTGACTCGTTTTAGGAAGAGTAGCATTTTTGGGTTCGCATATTCCAAAGAAATAAATGGCTGCGATTATAATACAGGAAACTTTAGCAAATTTACCCGGTACTGGATTCACGAAATTGTAATAAGTATCTTTGATTTTGTACTGCTTACTGAGGTAAATTTCAAAATATATTTAGTTTTTACTAAAGAGTAAATAATCCAAAGTAATTGAGCAAATGGCTTGGATAGCTCTTGGAAGACGATTCAAATGGTGTATTCAAACATCAAAATTGACCAAAATTTGACCGAGTTATGCACACGATGCTGCTGTTTTAATGGTACCAATTAAAAAAAGTATATATTCGGAGAAATATGGCATTAAACGCCCTGCGCAAACCACACCAGGGGACATTTTTAAACTAGCAACAGTGATCCTAATATGTTTGAATTTGAAACCAAGGGTAATTCGGATAATCCTATTTACCTGCAAAACAAAGAAACAATCAAACAAAAGTCAGTTTCTTCCTCAGTTTTAGTGTTGTGTGAATTTAGAAAACTGCTGAAAGAAAGTTTTGCAATGAAATGGTTCCAGAAGCACAATAGGGCAAGCTCATTCTAAATCGTCTGAAAATTGGAAATTTTCTGAATATTTTCCAAGAAAGGGAGTTCGGATAATCGGGATTCGGATAATCGAAGTTCTATTGAGAACCGCTGACAAATCGGCACCCTCTGTTGGCAGAAAAAAAGACCAAAATATTGAATAAAAAAATTTTTTGCCAGACTTGATCGCTCTTTTTACAAAGAGGAAAAAATAGGGCATTTTGCATTTGTTTATGTAATGCTAACAAATAAGTAACACAGACAACCAACATCAACATTAGGAACTACTCGCTTTATACAATATTGAGTAACAACAAACACTTCAGTCTCTATTTACAGAACAAAAAAAGGTACTCTTTATATACAGTTCTTGATACAACCATCAACATATCCACTTATACAAAATGACATCATCCATACTTACACTCTCAATACTTACAACCGTAATAACAACTGCTTCCCCCTTGTGGGTGCAATAGAGGAAGCATTACAAAGTTCCACCTTGACTGTGTTGGCATTGTCTATAAAGAAAATGGCAATTTCAGACTAATGCTTTCAAACTAGCTGTACATCATTATGAAGAAACACCTGGCCTATGTCAAACTGCTATTTAGCACAGTAACAAATAAATATGATTCACGTTATAGATTATCTGCACCGAGTGCGTGCCACAATTATAGTAGCCTAGTTTATTAGCTATCTAACTACATGTACTTTCTCACCACAACGTGCATAGAAGTAAAAGATGCAGCTACTGACAAATTCTATGTTGTTTATAGAACAATATTTACAAATTGACACCACTTGTTGCAATCGCGTCACAGATGGTTTCGTTGGAATATAACAAAAGGGTAGCAGAGTCAGGGCACAGTATCTTATCAAAACATTATATTCTCACACCAATGAAAGTCGACAGGCAAAACTGTTTGCTTTATCATGCCCACGTTCAATAATTTTATTCAAACAAATTGTAATAAAAAGCAAAGATGTCAGTACCAAATAGTATTTTTTTTTTTTAAATACAGTAGCATAAAGTTGTTTTGCGAGCCTTTTCCGGAAAGATATGATGGGCAAGGCAGTTTTTGTTTTTAACTAAATTTTTTTAGTTGGTGATGTATTAGTAAATACTGGATTTAAATAAAAGAAAATATTTTTAATGACGATTTTGATTTTGGACTGCATACACAGCACATTTTTAGAATACTTTAGTTTCTTCTAAATAATTCAAAAACTATTTGCATTTACCCCATTGCATAGCTGTCTAAAATGTAATTCCAATAATGTGCTGAAATGTCAAAATCTGTATAAATTCGGTAGAGGTATGGATTTGAATCAGAGTACGAGATTTTGAATAGGGATGCACCGAATACAAAATTTGTCGAATAACGAATATACAACCGAATAGTTAGACTGCCGAATACCGAATATTCGGCACCAAAGAATTTACATATACTACCAAATTATTCGCTTTACGCCGAATAATGGCCGAAGAGACCGAATACCTGTAAATCAAAGATATTTGATCATTTCTCCATCTTTTATGAATGTCAGAAGACAACTCCTCACAAACAAAAAACTAAACCACCCAAAAAAAATACAAAAAAATATACTAAAAAAAAATATTCGGCCGAATACCAACAAATATGAACACTAATTGGCCGAATATCGAATATCACTATTCGGGAAAAATCAGTATTTGGCCGAATACCGAACATCGTTATTCGGCCGAATAGGCTGTATACCAAATATTCGGTACATCGCTATTTTTGAAGGACTAATTTGAAAAAAAAATAATAATAACCATCTTAGGCCACTAAAAACAAAGTTGGTTCTCATTCTTTCATCTTAAGAAATCTCCGCAGAATTTTATTTTAGCCCTATTTTGCTTTATATTTTAGGGAAATATCGAAAATACCTTTAATGCGGTAATTTTACTTTGGTTGAAGTCGTGAAACATGTATTAAGCTTAAGTCAGGGGTGCATTATAACTATACCAACAAAACGCATTTTTCAATAAATTCAAAAAAGGAAATACTCCCATCGTACTTTGCGAATTTTCGATAGGCTGTTGACGAAAAGAGTAAAATTTCAGTCCTCTCTTCTTCAGGCTCCTACAATATGCTTCTTTCTGTTTACATCGTTGTTATGCTCTTGCTATCATCGTTAGCAGACGACAATGCAGGTTTGAACCGTAGCCTACTGTATTTACCGGGAGACTAGTTCGTGTTTTCTTTGTGCCATTTTCACGCGAGACGCTTGCCCAATTCTTGGCCAATGAGATGTTGGATTCCTGGATTGGATGGGTCTTGTGGGCTTGCCAGAATTAATTTTGTGCTAGCAAGAGTATAACAACTACGTAAACAGACAGAAGCCCTTATTGTAGGAGCCTGAAGAAGATCGAACTAAAATTTTACATCTTTTCGTCAACAGCCTATCGAAAATTCAAAAGAGCACCGTAAATCGTGTATTAAAAGCCCAGTTGAAGCTAAAGCCAACCCCTAAAAATGCTGTAAAGTCAAAATCATAAAATAGGAGTTAAAGCCCACCCCTCAAATTGGCGTTTTTCTACGAAAAATTATCTAAGTTATATGATGTGAATAAAGATAGTACTGCTTGCTATGTTTACTGGCCCTTTCTCCCTCCCTGCAGTAATAGTGGACTCTTCCGTTAGTTCCCAGCACCTGCACAAGGCTGGGCATCTCTCACCTAAGCCTCCACCTTCTTCACAGCAATTAAAAGGATGTAAAAATTGGTCTTTCAGGGATCGTTCAAAAGTTTCAAATTTTCTGTAATAGATGTCCAGAAAAGTTAGAAAATTGATAATGCTTGATTTAAAGCCTACCCCCTATTTTTGCCAAATTAACTGCATAAGCCCATGGGCATTTAATCCACAATTTACGGTACTTTTTTTTCTGAATTTAAGCGTTACTTGTAAAAATCTGAACTTTCGAAATTCAATGTACACAATGGTTAGCTTATTTTTCAATAAAATTTGTTATTTAAAAATTAGGTGTTGGCACCACAGCACTTAATTAACACTGGCGATAGCCAGTGTTAGTAAGGGTCAGCCTAGGGTCTGTGTGTTAAACTCTTAACTTTGAGAGCTTATAACGCCGTCAAAAGTCAACATTTTAAAACCAAATTTGGAATCCCGCCTCGACTAGTCAAGGCCTCTCTACAGTCTAAAAATTGTGAAATTCGGTCCAGCCAAACCCGAGATACAGAGAGGGGCCAAATAGACAACTTCTTGTTCTGCTTCTTCTTGATGATGATGTTCTGGGGATACTTTTGTCTGTCCTCTCTACAGGTCAAACCATTTGTCCTATGAATCTGGTTCTTAGCTCATTTTACAGGTATTGCTCTGTAGATGTGCCCTTTCCATAAGGCATTTTCTAATTGGTCAAGTGGTTCAGGGGTTATGGAGCTCTAAACGACCAGATTGATTGTTTTACATTGTTTTAAACATTGTTATTATGCAACAATGCCAATTTGCAAACGCCAGCTGCAAGACTGAAGATTAAAGGATTTGTTTCAATTAACAGTGTTAGTAAGAGTCAGCCTAGGGTTTCTGTGTTAAACTTTCAATTTGGACCGTCAACTGCACTGTTTTACAGTTTAGCTGCAATTCTAAAAGTAACACGAATTAATAAACAAAAACGGAACGTTAAATGTTTAGAGTAAGGGTCTAAAAGTCAAAACCTAGAAGGAACACGGACAAGCTTTGACAGTAAGGGTCTAGGTATAAAATTTTGTAAGAGGCTGGTAAGCATTAGACCCTTACTACCCGGTGGTCAGAAATAAATACATTTTGACGAAAAACTGGAAATCTTCCTACAAAGACCCATGTGATGATCCAGTGGTTGGTATACGTTTGCTGCTTTGTTTTATGTTGAAAACTATTTGTCCATTTAGTAACATGGTAGGGTATTCTCAGCAGAGAGCATTACTGGTTATCCTCCACCGTAAATCTACGAAATATAATAAAAAATTCTAAAGCATCAAAAGACAAAATGCCAAACGTCACAAGAAAATTGTGTTCTTAAAGTTCTATAACAATATTCTAAGAACAAAGAAACCTGATACAACCGTTCATACACATTCTGTCCGAATAGAGTAGACCTAAGCTAACCACCGGGTAGTAAGGGTCTAATGCTTACCAGCCTCTTACAAAATTTTATACCTAGACCCTTACTGTCAAAGCTTGTCCGTGTTCCTTCTAGGTTTTGACTTTCAGACCCTTACTCTAAACATTTAACGTTCCGTTTTTGTTTATTAATAACATATACTGCCTCATTCATAAGTACCGGAGAAAACCCTGTACCGGGGTACTAACTTGGTACCAGCAATGGCTTAAAAATTTCTGGTACCGCCCCACACTAACATGTAATGCGGAAGGCCGTTAAAAGAAAATGATTTTAACACTTTTAATTAAGGAAACTTATAATTATCTCCCAAAGACGCCATTCACTTATGCTGCCATACTGTACTGTGGAACCAAGCTAGCAGGTGCAGCATTTTCTTGGTTAAATACTCCTCTCCTTGCCCATCTTTCAATGGCTTATTAATTTAATTTTTTTTTAAATTTAAACTGCAGTCGCTTACTATAGAGCAATAGTGACAACGGCTACTAAAACTGATTGACTGGATATGTAGGGGCTCAGATGACGGTATTCATTAGGCAATAACAGAAAATTCACGTCACTATGTCATCTGCACGATCGTCTTATTGAATCGGCTGTCGAGCGTAGCCTCCACCACTTGTAAGGCCAGTCCTCCACTTCTCACGCACCTCGGTAATAAATTCACTAGGATAAAAACCGTATTCCAGGACAATCGAACATGACACAGTGCGTGAATAATTTTTTGTTAGTGTCTGATGAAGACAGTTGTCTTGAATCCCTACATCTCCACATTACTGACTATCGAAAATTTGCAGAATATTTCGGTAAAGATAATTTTTTCTTTCATTTTGAAATTGTGTGTGAAATGAGCTAACGAAGATGATTCGAGTTTCAAAGTAAGAGACACGACATTTTTTAGATTTTAAAATTATTGTTTAAACACAGATACAAAGGTTCCAGGAACGAACATATGGAAAAAAAAAAAACTGCCACATTTTACTAAATTTCTTATAAAACAAACAAAAATTTTCTACCCATCACTTTTAAGAAAAGGCTCAAGAAACAACTACTTGCAGTAACCTATCAAAACAGTTGTGTGTTGGAAACCTTAAATTCATACCTTACCATTTTATAGTGAAGGTGGAGAGTCCAACTTCTGGCCGCTTCCACCACGGCCTGCAAAAGAAAAAAGCTTGAGAAGCACCACTTATCTGTTCAGACAATTGGCCGTACTCCATCATGCTCTTAATTCAATCATGCTATTCGTCAATGGTACCGCCGATGGTACCATCAAAGCCACAACACGAACACCTCTAAAAATACCAGAATCGACTGCAATAAAGCCATGTGACCAACTGCCAACAACCACAGCCAGAAACTTAACTAGAAAACTGTAATAACTACATCTACAACATTTGGAGCAATGATCTGCAATTTCTTTAAGAATAGTAGTTAATAGTGACTTGTTTAAGAATCACCTTTTTTTTTTTACCACAAAGTCTCCACACATCTTAATAATTATCACCACAAAGTTAATTTCAATGAGTTTCTGATGCTCTCATTCTAATTGGCAAAAATAATTTTAGAAGCATTTAACCTACAAAACTGGCTTGATATTACTTAGTGGCAAAAAATATCAAGATTTTAATATCTGCTGCTAAACTGCCAATGCTGAAATTGCGTAGGCAATTAGACCTTCCTCTCTTCAGAGGACAAATATGCCCAAGCTCGTTCACAACATACACATGCTAAAGAATCTTGCAAAAGTAATTTAAATACTGATTTCCAATGCAGCGAGTATCTGATTTAGGCTAACTGTTCATTATCCACAGGACATTGTAGTCTACTACAATACTCTGTTAACACCTGCAACTTCGATCCTGCTTTTAAACCACGACATAAAAAAAAATCGTTAGGCCACACAAAATTTTTTTTAAATGTTTCTCAGGCAAAAAGTAATGAGGCGGCATTCAAATTTTATCTTTATTTTTTATTTACTGAAAGTACTTCGAAAACGAGTTACTTGAGCCCATTTTTTCGAAACAAGAAGGCCTAAAATTTCCAGTCGTATAACTTAACACTAAAGCAAGTTAGACGGTACGTGTAGCTAATTACCCCAAAAAATCATAATTTTAGATTTTAAAGTAAAAGAAAAACGGAAAAGCACAGGAAGTTTTAAGATGCAGCAGTGTATGATAACCATCTTTTTATTGTGTGGCCTAAAGCAAATTACTATGCTTAATGTGCTGCACATTAAGCTGGCAATACTGTATTTCCCCTCTTCACAAGTTGGAGGTTCATTGCAGTACTGTAGGCTAGACTTCATACTAAAACCTAAGAGTTTAACTAATTCGCAACCAGCCTAACAATTTCAACGTCTCACCTGTCTAAATACCATCAACAATCTAATTCAAACCTGTTTACAACCAAATTACAAACTCTGTGTCAGAGACCATTTCATATCCATATACTTGACCGTAACGCCGAGGAACAGCTGACTGCCACTTCCTTCCCGTTTCAAACTGCGTGTCAACCTAAGAAACGTAGAAGCAGAAATTGTTCAGCATTTTTCCCCATCATGCTTCATAACAAGAAGTGCTTCCACAAAACTAAGTAAGGTCTATTTGCAGTTCATTCTATTATTACCGTTAAAGAGGTATTCCTCGTATCACAATTCCAAAGAAATTGTGATACAATGAATCTGACTTTCCAAGTAATAGACATGACAAGCGTAAAAGAGGTGTACAGTATAAGACAGCATTTAAATTTTGAACAATGTGGTATTTAGAATACCCATCAACCCAGTTCTTTAAACTTTACGTTAAAATTTGGCTCCAAGATTTACCAACATGTGCATAGCCCTTGGTGATCTATACTGTTGCGCCCTAAGGCACTAAGTTCATGAAACTAATTAAGTATACACCAGAGGTGAATTTGTATAACTAAAGTATGAAGTAAGCCTATTTAAAAAAAAAAAAAACAGTTCTCAGGGCCCGCCCTAACCAATTTTTGAATGGGAAATAAAGAGAAACGACATGGCAAAATTAGCAGATAAAAAATGATCATTAGTGAGAAATGCTACCATAAAATAACCATTCTTGTCACAATTTTGTGGGCACGTGGTAAGCAGTATTATGAGGTAGGCCTAGTGTTCCTTACTTTACACAAAATAAATAACAATTCCCCAAAACGAACAAAAGTCACCAGAAAAACGTAAAGAAAAATAGGACACAAAACAGAAAAACAAAAAAATTGTACCCGCCCGCACCAATTTCTCAAGAAAAAGGCCCGAGAACCAACTTTCTTTTTTTAAGCGGCCTAACCCTTATAATTTTTAATTGCTCCTAAAACAGCTCACAATTACACGTTTCCCCCCCCCCTCTTCAATATGGTGTAGGCAAACTATTAGAATACAAGTACAAGCCTAAATAAATGGAAGTGAAAATAGTCAAAATATTCAGCTACTTGAAAAGTTTTTTTAAAGTTTTTCACAGATACATGAACTAATGAAAATCTATTTAAAAATTTTTAAATAATCTACTGCAACAAACCAAGGGCTTTGCAACAATTCGGTAACGTAAATTCGTAAAAATTTCAGGTAAGCTACCACTATCAGATACCTACACAGAAAAAAAGGTTGGAAATTTTGAGCAAAAGTCTTTGGTTTTTTATACGATTACGTACATTCATCAAGTAGACTTGCATGCAAGACCAAAATTGCAGCAGGCTGCTGTGCAACTGTGGAATTTGTGCCGCAACGTTGGTTTGCGTAAAAGTCTTCATGGTGAATGTTAAGTAATCGAAGAAAAGAAGCCAGACCAAGTTATTTTATACAGCCCTTAGCCAATGAAAAGTAAATTTAGAAAACGACACAGACCAATACTTGACCCGATTACGAAGATGTGATGCGTCGACTCTTGAGCGTCAACTTCATCTCCTTCCGCAGCATATAGACCTAGGAAAGCAGAACCAAAACTTGCTCAGCATTTTTGAATGCCTCATAACAAAGCCATTCTGCTCCTAACAGAATATTTACAGAATTATTGTCGTCGCTTTAATACGAGAATAGACGCAAGGTCAAAGTAAAACTTAATTCAATTCTTCCTTCACATGTTAGTAGAACAGAAACACTTGACATCTGTACACTCCTGACAGTACAATGTTGTAATGTATACCATTTCCATTGTGCGATGTGGTCCTTAAACTACGACAAGTCTCAACAAGCTTGTTACTTCTTAGTTCTTACCCATGGGCACAATGGCCGTGATGTCCTGGCTTGTACACATATATATCGATATTGAGCCTACTTAAGTTGGGAGAAATGGTATGTCTGCGGCATAAATCACAGCATGCAAACAAGGGTGTGCCAGTCACTTTTAAAAGAAATTAGCCCAATACGAAACTTTGAGATGAACCAATAATTTGGGATAAACATCGAAAAAAATATTGGGGGTGGGGAACAGCTCTCTATTTAGTTGCCATTGCAAATTTTAGTTGGCGATTAAGCTTATTGTTTTATGAACTTGTACTAAATCGCTAGCAGCAAAAATATTATCAGTTAGGCTACTGTGGCTTATCATCCACATCAAGCCTGGGTAGTAATTAGCAAAAGGTTGCACACACAAGAATTTTCATAGCACCATACCGCGGCTAGCAATGAATTGAGCTATGATAAAATTTTGTGTCCATATGCGAGTAAAAATGAAACCGACACACCCAAGCATCAGAACCCCAAGTTAGTTAGGCTACCACTACACAGCCCGAGTACGGTAGGCAATGCTCGTGCACAATCTCACCAAATGCCATAAAGGTTAGGCAACATGTAAAAATAAGGTCGCACTACAAAATTGATAAATCATACCGACCATTTTACACTTTTAAGCCCGAGTTGTTAACGAATAAGTTCCAATGAGGAACGATGTACTTCAAGGCGTAAATTACCAGCCTCTTCATGAATCTTCATCGCCAGACTCCTCCATTTTCTGTCGTTGGCTCGTGACGTTGTGGCTGCACGTCTTGCAGAACTCTACCGAGACTAAGCCCCGAGAGACGCATAAACAGATGCCAACTTCAGAGTCTTCTTCTTCGGTCTTTATGGATTCCGTTCCGCTATCCTCAACGCTGCTGGTCGAACCCTGCGAGCGACGCTTCTTCGGTGTGCTACTGCTGCAGTACTTGTGATCTTCGTAGGGCTCCGATTTACGTTTCAGTGAAGTTGTAAATTTGACCCCTGGTGTGTTCTTGACGCTTCTAAGTAAAGCCGTTATCTCGTCTACGTTTGCAAGCACACCACGTAAATACGCATTCTCCCCCTCTAGCTTTTTGATGGCCGATTCGTGAGCATCGACTCTGCTCTTAAGGGAAAGGTTTTCAGCGGAGAGATGTTTAGAATTATTTTCGAGATCCTCCATGTATTTTTTCTTCTTCAGACGGTTCTCCCTAGCCGCAATGGCATTTTTAGATAGATTGGGATCTTTTCTGGGTCGTGGGACATTGTTAGAAGAGATCGATTCAGTATCTGAGTTGGTGTCAGGCTCATTGTCGGTTGCCTGCCTTATTTCTGGTACTCTTTTCTTGTTTCTGCCATTTTCTTTCGTCGATCTCGGGTACAATTGGGCCATGTCTTTTCTAGTGACGCCATTGTTGTTAATAATGTTACCACCGACCTTAGGCGCAGAAACATTAATTAAGCTGGACGGGATCTGATGACTTAAATCAAGGAATGTCTCACCGGATTCGTCGAGGCCTTCGCAGCTTGAAAAACTTGCACGGGATACTTGGGGAAGTGATGCCGAATCAAGTCCGGACATGTCCAAATCTGCAAAGTCCAACGTTGGGTCTTCGTCCAGATCGAGGTCAGGAAACAAGGGTTCCATACTTGGCGGTGGTGACGGCAATGACTCTGCAAAATTGAAGACGTCCAAATCGCTAAATAAAGAAGAATAAGTGGGTGAAAACAGCATTTTCGGAGACCCAAAAGCTTCGTAAATAATCTCCAAATTAAATCAGCAAAACTCTCAATCGTACCTCGCAATAAATAATAGATTTTGCACTAAGTGACGGGAGCGACGCAGCCACCCCAACATCAACAAGAAGGCAAACGTCGGCGAAACGTCTGGAAACTCAACATGATTGGACAAATTAAGTCACATGATGTACTGGTGTCGTAGAGAAATATTTCCGTATCAACTCAGAAATGTTGTGCAATACCCTACAGTTGTCTATTTTATAACCAATCAGATGACGATCAAACGTAATTCTCGATGTGTATTAATAAATTTACACTTTTTCAGCGAGGAAAGAGGTTCAAGGCCGCAACAATATAATGTATAGAACTAGACACCGTTTCGATTCTGCAAATCCGGTAGACATCGTACCCACCATTGTACAGGTGTAATGGTTGTAAACACGGGTTTTTGGTTGTAACAAAAAGTTAAAATGTTCGCACTACGGTCAGCATTATTGGTGAGCGGTCGTTGTTTGACGGTGAATAATGTGGAACGGAACTTGACGCCTTCCACTGCTACCACCACCACCACAAATCAAATTTAGTACACCAAATTTCGCGCTAATCATGCACATAGAGTTAAAAAAAAAGCGTCAAATTTGGTACCCAAATCACTCTTAGCAGTATCAAAAGTGGCAGTACAAATCGAAATAGCTATACAGTCTTCTCGAAATTTTCCCCGGGGGGGGGGGGGCGCGGGACAGCCCTCTCTGTGGCCCCACACAACCCCCTCCAGGAGGCTTTGACTTATTGTTGCTAATAGTGCCAAAAGCTTGAACTGTGTCACACAAGTCATTCTTAGCTGTTCACTTCGAACAAATTATGAAATCCCCACGAAATACCCCCCCCCCCCCCCCCCCCGGGGCCCCCCCCCTGGGGAGTGATCAAAAAGGTTTTGCAGATCGAGCTAAAAGGATGAAATTTGGTACACAAGTCAGTCTTACTCGTGCGAATAAAACTAGCTGGGGAGCCCCCTTCAGGTACCCCCAAGGCCCCCCAGCGCTCCCCCTCAGCATTCCCCTAAGCAAGAATTTAAAGGCATGACCAAGATCATGCAGATCAAGCTAAAAGGATGAAGTTTGGTACTTAAGTAACTCGTACTAGTAGAAGTCGAACTAGCTATAGAGCCCCCCTCCAGATAACCCCCTAATTAAGGCCCCTTCAGCGCACCCCTGTTTGCGCTACCTCAGGCTTCAGCTTCACCAACAAATTCTTGCAGATCAAGCTAAAAGCATGAAATTTGGTAGACACCTAACTCTTAGCAGTACAAATTAACTAGCGACAGAGCCCATCCAGATACCCCACAGCACTCCACCATCTTGACCAACAAACTTTTGTAGATGGAGCTAAAAGAATGAAATTCGGTACAGAAGCCACTCTTAGCAGTACAAATCGAACTGGCTATAAAGACCCCTCTAGATATCCCCCCCCCCCCCCCCCAGCAGCCTCCTGAGCCATGACCAACCAACTCTTGCAGATCAAGCTAAAATCATAAAAAAATGGTACACAAAAGTCATTCTTAGCTCCAGGGTGCTCTATAGCTAGTTCAATTTGCGCTGCTAAGAGTGACTTGTATGCCTTTAGTTTGATCTACAAGAATTGAGGGATATTTGGATGGGGCTTTATAGTTAGTTAGATTTGTACTGCTAAAAGTGGCTTCTGTACCGAATTTTATTCTTTTAAGGGGCCTGGGGGGTATCTGGAGGGGGCTTTATAGCTAGTTCAATTTGTACTGCTAAGAGTGGTTTGCATACCGAATTTCATTCTTTAACTCCATCTACAAAATTTTGTTGGTCAAGAGGGAGTAGTGCAGGGGGGTGCTGAGGGGGGGCTTAGGGGATATCTAGAAGTGGCTCTATAGCTAGTTTGATTTGTACTGCTAAGAATTAGGTGAGTACCGAATTTCACAATTTTAGCTCGATCTGCAAGAATTTGATGGTAAAACCTGAGATAGAGGGCACAGGAGTGCGTTTGGGGGGCCTCATAGGAGTACCTGGAGGGGGTTCTATAGTTAGTTGATTTCTACCAAATTTCATCCTTTTAGCTTGATCTGAAAGGATTGATTGGTCATGCCTTAGGGGGATGCTGAGGGGGGTGCTTTTGGTACTAGTAATATTGCCTTATGTACCAAATTTCATCTGTTTAGCTCGATCTGCAAGACCTTTTAGACTAATCCTGAGGGAGAGGCACAGAGGGCATTGTGGGGGAGGCACTTGTGGGTATTTCGTATGGTTTCCATAATTTATTCGAAGTGAACAGCTAAGAATGACTTGTGCAACACATAGTCAATTTAAGCTTTTTGGCACGATTAGCAAGAATTAGTTGGTCACCAGCCTCACAGAGGAGCGGGTGTGGGGCCTCAGGAGAGGCCCCCAGGGAAAATCTCGAGAAGGCTCTATAGCTACTTCGATTTGTACTGCTAAGAGTGACTTGTGCACCAAATTTCATGCTTTCAGCTCTACGTGCATGATTTTATTGCTTAACAGCCGTAGTAATTATGATCTACACAGCCAGAGCAGAGTTTGTGAGGCCGGATGAAATCGAATTAGGAAGTGTAGATCATAATCATAGGCTTTTTCCATGAGTTAGTAGAAGATGCATCAACAATTTGTGGATGGCTCGCCTCGCAAAGAAAAATTTCCGAATGCCCGTACGATATCTCTGTATAATTGGTATGGCCCCCCTCGTACAATAGGACATGTATAGGGTGAAGAGATTTGGGTTGATGGTGCGTTTGTAGGAGATGATTTGAAGTAAGAAGTAAGTCTCCTTGAGGACGACGATTATCAAGAGTACTGAGTTGTGAGCACTGCAGATGATCGTGGTAGTGAAGATGACACCATTCAGGGACATTTTTGTAGCTCTCCTCTAAGCAGTTTCGAGGATCTGCTGATCCTTGATCAAATACGTATTCCATACTTGTACAAGTACTCGAGGCGCTGTCGAATAAAAGTTTTGTGGAGTGACAAAAAAATGGTACTCTACTTGCAATTCAGCATCAGCCAGTTCATGGTGTGCTTCGGCTCACATACTGCTAACCTTTGACTGACACCAAACCTTGAGGAAGTGAGGTCAGATTATACCCACTCCTAGATCTCTAGCAGTGATCTCTCAGGTATGAAACTGCGAGTCACTGAGACAACCCAGCACCATCACAGGCTCCCACCCCCCTCGAGAGTTGCAGCATACCAGAACAATTGATGAGTACATGAGGTGCTACAAAGATGTAAGATAAATTAACTAAAGGATACAGTGAACGTTATAAAACATCATAACTAGTGTTACGCGTGTTGCACATCCGCTTGCTGGGAGCAAAGCCATGAACTTCACATGCGTACGTGGAAGCAATGGCTTATACCCATCATCAGGGGTGCATGCCATAGTTCGTAGGAACAGTGATATATAGGATTACACGCTGGATTGTCATACAGCGCACAGATCCTGAAAATCTAGGTTGCCTGCGACTTAGTTCATTCAGGACTCGGTTACTTGTGATGAGGAGAAAACTAATTGACTACACAAAACGTCCTCGTGTCACGTGGTTTTTCCTGGGCCATGTCGAGCATCCTGTAAACCCAAATCCTTTGTGATTGCCCACGACCATTGCCTTTTTTGATGGTAAGCTCCAGAACACCTCCGACCTCTTATCTCATAACAGCCATCATAGCCTAGTGTGGGCTATGATATCACAGCAATCTCATATGAATGAGCATAACTGCCTTACCGGAACGACCACCAGGTTCACTTGCACTTTCTATCCTGCCGTTGACATAGTAGGGTGCGGAAATTTGTCTGTCCTCAGACTACTACTGAAAGTCCTTTCATAGTCAACTGTGGTGTATCATCGACCAGCCAGCTACTCGTTCCATCACATGGGTGAGAGCTCCACTAAGACATTGCCTACTCACAATCCTTACATCTTTCATGAGATCCAGCCTGTAGTGCGCTAGTGGGACAACTGTTCTTCTGGGACGATCTGCAAGCAAGGACTTGGTATTGTTACTTTGGCTCGCAGGAATCATATTAACAGAGTTCAACACACAAACCAAATAAAACAAGTATCTCATGTACACTTGCAAATTTTCAGTGGCATCTCGCAGCCAACTCCACCAGGCATGAAACTGTGAGTCCTACATGCTCCAACGAACTTTTGACACAAACATTTTGAAATGTGCGCGACATCTCAGTGGTATGAAGCTCACTGTCACTAGTGCTGCACTCGTTTTCAAATTTAGAATTGAGCATCGTCTGCCATTGGTTGTCCAACTGAGCAGCCAGTTTAGGAGTGACCAACTGCAAAATTGTAACATAAGCTGGCTCTTGAACGTTGTACTCGCTTGTTTTGAAAACTTTGGATGGCCAGCACCTCCAGGACACGGAGGTGTGTTTCACCACGGGAGTCTGATCTCAGAAAACCTTGGAATCTTTCCACTGAATCTGGTGTTTAGTTTTCACTGAGTGGAAGGCGATAACACTCTTCTTGACTGTTTGGTTGGAAGAAGCATGCCAGTGCTCACCAACTCGTTTTCAAACTCCATAGTTGGTCTCACCAACGTAGGCATTTGCCACATTCTCACCCAATACTCCACTCGAAGCTGTGGGGAGACCATCGAGCTCGGTGTTGACCGGGGATCAGACTGGCTTTTTGGTTGTTCGACTTGGGCTTAACAATGGTTCCTCTCGCTCCCTTGGCTCGCTTCGTCTTGGACAATTTCAAGGTTTTACTGAGATCAGACTCCCGTGATGAAGCACACCTCTGTGCCTTGGAGGTGCAGGCCATCAAGCATTTTCGAAGCAAGGGAGTACAACTCATGAATGTTCAAGAGCCAGCCTATGTTCAAATTTTGCACTTGGTCACTCTTAAACAGACTGCACAGTATGACAACCAATAGCAAACGATGCTCAATTCTCGACTTCAAACAAGTGTAGCGCTAGTGTCAGTGAGCTTGATGCCCACTGAGATATCGTGCACATTTCAAAATGTTTGTGTCAAAAGTTTGCTGGAGTGTGTAGGATTCACGGTTTCATGCCTGATGAAGGTGGCTGTAAGTTGCCACTGAAAATTTGCACGTGTATGGTGAGGTACTTGTTTTATTTGGTTTGCTTGTTGAACTCTGTTAATATGATCGCTAGGTTCACTGGCATCACTTGACCGGAGGGTTCCTCTTCCGAGTCTTCGTCCAATAGTCCCGGTCAGTTCTCAGGATCTGACTCAGTCTCGGAATCTGCCGATACGTCCGATTCATCAGATTAGTCTGTGGGCGCTACCTCGCCGTTCATGATTTACAACATGAAATTCCACGTCAAACCAGGAGAGGTCATGTCGTCATTCAACATCCACGCCCGGTTTTCCAGCCTCCCACACACCCACATCTTGGAAAGTCTGACATGTCAGCAGTGAAACTGCAGCTCAATTCTGTGAGGCTGCCCTTGACCACAACATCCTCAAGATCTTGCTGGCCAACAACGTCACTTTTCAATGGGAGGTATACGTACAAGCACGTTCGGGAACACCCATGGGATACTCATGTTCTCAAAGACTGGCTGAAATCGTTCTCCAGTATCTGGACGAGCATTTCACTCCGAAACACACAGAACTCTTATGTGTGGACCAGGTACGTTGACGACACTTTCACCGCCACACATGTTGCCAACGTCAACGTAGTCCTCAACACGCTCAACGAGAGGAACTCCAACATTTAGTTCACCGTGGAAACCCAGTAGGATGGCCAAAGGCCCTTCCTAGATGTGATGGTGAAAAGATGAGGACTGTAACTATCATGGTAGCCAACTGGCCAAAACGAATTGAACTACATCCAGTACGGAACCTCCCATCCCCGCCCCGTCCTGCAGCCGAGCAGCACTTCGCCGATGCCAAGGATAAATTCCTGTGTTTCCTCTTTGTACTGAGCCTCATCAACAGCACAAATGAAAAAGGCAAAAACTGGAAAGCTAGGCTGAAACCAAAACACCAACCCAAAGCATTCTGATGGAAATACTCACTTTTGCTCCTGGCAAGTGAGAAAATCAAGCAGGTGTTTCAAAAAAAACGCATCAGATACTTCTTCAAGAACCAAGCGAACCTTCAACGCTCCTTCCTTTGTTCCAAAAAGGAAATAAATACCCAAAGCACCTACGAAGGAGAAAACAACCACTTCCCCCAATGAAACTGATCCAACCAGACCATCATTTCCACGCAAGATTCTAGACGAGACCCACCAGAACATCACAACCCGCCCAACCATCTCCGATAACCCGACTGGTGACTACCCCAACACCCACACAGACAGCCGAGGCCCAATTCAAACCTTCCCGAGTAACAGCTGTGGGCTACAGAGTCCCATGCGGTGAATGCAACCACATTTATATTGGAGAGCCAAAAAGGCAGGTGTGCAAGAGGGTTCTTGAACACCTACATTCCATCAACAGAAAAGATAAAAAGAATGCCGTGGTCTGCAGCATAGCTTTGGACCATAGCATTCCATAGCTTTGGAAAAATCACACGTCTTCCTGAGATCCAACAAGCTCTGATGCATTTGAGAGCCTTTAGAATGTCTCGTCATTCAACCTTTTAAAGGCTACTTATGAACTTTACAAGAGACACCACGACACCTTGAAAACCACCACAGCACTGACTTCAATACTCCCTGGAAAATACTCCTCCAGGCAGAGCCAAGTATATCAGTGGCATAACGAATTTGGCTTGGGGCCGTATGCAAATCTTCTGGGTTAGCCACAACAAAATTTATCAACAAAACTACAATTTTTTTTTCTAATTTCAGTTATGGGTTTACAAAATCCGCCAAGTGCTTGTTTGCAGCGGTTGCTTCCTTAGATCCTTACGTTATAGTTTTCAAAACTGGAATCAATAAAACTGTACGTAATACTACAATTAAAAAAAAAAACATTAAATAGTGCACATTTATTAGAGAACGACACCCGCCAGTCGCCATGCTTTTTAGTTTTCTTTTTACTACACCAATGTTCTTTTTTGAAGTTATCAGCTTTCTTAAGGAATTTTTTTAAAACTTGCCTGTCATCAAAATTTTATGCAACAATTTTATGTTATCGCACTCAATGCCATCCCAGCAACTAATTGAATTTAGTTAATAATTTGGTAGCGACTAATGATTTCTGGAAGTATGAAAAGTCTTCAAAATCATATGTGAGACAATTTTTAACAACGTAAACTGCCATTACTCAAAATGTGTTAATGGCTTGTTAACCCTAGAATGCCAAAGTAAATCTTGTATACATAAAATCAAAAGGCATGTGTTAGTCATCGTGACGAAACACTATCTTCGTTGCTAAATATCTACTTTTTTCATGTGGTATTGACTGATTAGCACACCTTAATGCAATCCTGTAATAATTTGTAAAAATAGTCAAGAAAAATTGATTAACATTAAAAAAAAATTGAAATTAACATTAGTTCTATTTCTGATCTTCACAAATCAGGCATACACGGCTGCAGTCATCAGAATTTGAACTTTCTACCACACTTTCTTAATCACTGAAAGGAATAATGGTTACTAGAAACACTGGATACGCTAAGTACTGTTGTAAACAATGAAGGTGATGTTATGTTGTACCCACTACAAAATGTTACATTCCTTCTGCCTCACTGCAAAGATATAAACATTGAAGGTACTCTGTCTGAACCACCTTGGCTTTAAGCTGGAATATCAATGCCGAACAAGACATATGTCTCAACTTGTCAAAGCCTCCTTAGCTGTAAGCCCGAACAGAATTGCTATAAATTGGGCACGTCTGAGCTTGTTTTGGAGGTCTGGTCTTTGTGACCAACGTACGTATTCTTGTAAAAATCGGCATCATCATACAATTTATTGTTCTCATTATTCGTTTTTCAGCCTTGCCTATCTAAAGTAGTCATAATAAAAATTATTTCTTCAAGCTAGTCTGGCACCTCCCCAAACCTGCCAGAAATACTTAAGGTACGTACAGTGAAGTGAGTGTTGAAGAAGGGACTTACAGTGGTGGAGGCATCACAAACCAACCTAGCCTTAAAGCATGTCAGTCAATTTATGGTGATTTGATTTAACAGACGATGTTCTTTTAATTACTGCATTCATTTTGGATCATCATATAATCCTTTACTCGGTTTGATTATTTTGTGTGTAACTAATTCGTCATACGTTGCAATCGTTGTACAATAATTTTACACATTAACTCATTTACATCAGTTAACACAGAATTGGTTACGAATACAGTATGAAAATGAAAATTGGTTACGGTTGCTTTTGATAGGTGAATGCAACGCTGCAAAACGAATAATGCATTGTAGACAGGTATTACATGTTTTTTTTTCTTGTTTCACTGGATTTTTTAAGGCAGCCTTACATCCTGTTCTATATATGCTTATTGGTTTTTTTTTCATTAATACAGAATGTTTGTTGTTCAGTGTATTGATGGATGCAATAAAATGGGTCAGAAAAAGAACTATCACGTTTATTATTTGGCACAAGCACAAGCCCTACTGTACATACATAACTCATAAGCAACTAACTGGTATATGAAAGTAGATTACTACACATCTCTCTACCAAAGCATCAGTCACTGAAATAATATTCTATTTGCTTTCCCCGACGAAGTACTGGCACATTAAACTAATGTAAATGAACATGGCATAACAATCGCTACAATAACAACTTCACACTCGGTAAAAAATGGTGTGTCCTTTGGCACAATTCTGCTAAAAGTTAAAATACAAAACATAGCTACACATGAAATTAAATACAATTTTACACTGTGGCAAGGCTACTGTTAAGTATGCAGTGAGGTTTCCAAAGTGTCCGATTACTTTGTGCTAATATTGTTGTACACTTATACATTCCTAATATCCAAAAATAATAATTGGAACCTTCCTGCCTGCTACATTAAATTAATAGACAGAATTCACTATAAATAACATAAAGGCAAATTGGAAATAGTCACCGGCAAAATTCATACACTAGAAATAGCTAAGTACAACAAGCCACTTTCTGCACTTATATTTAATTCAAGTGATGTCACCTAGATTTCTGCCTGCTGGTTTAATTTATAAAATTGACTGCTGCAGCGTCAAATTAAAAAATAAATAATTTTTAGTATCTACGTAAAACCTCTAATGCAGATGTAGATGTTAAAACTCTTCCCCGTCAAAAAAAATCACAGACAAACGGTTTTACTGTTCGTTCAAGTTACACACTAATTTGAGAAAGAAAGAAAATATATCTGCCGTGACAGTGACTCAAACCCACAAGTTCTATAAACATACTAAGTGGAAACTAAGTGGGGACATACTACGTGGACAGGGCCAAATGTCCAGTCCTTGTACTCTGTCCAACTTACACGCTGGCTTAAAGGCGGGTTGCCACCAAATTTAAGTCTGTAGCATCTAGCCCTATCAAGTTCTCTCTCGCAGCAAGCAAAAGGATTGCACACGTCAATACTTTTAAACACAACAAACAAGCCACGTGACTCCTTAATTATTGAGTAAAAATTTGGTACGCCCTCGTGTACCTAGAAACAAGCTGTAAAGATTTAACGATATTAGTGTCACTAGATGGCGTCAGGGTATTTTCTTTATATTCTACCATGGCACCATCTAGTGACATTAGTATCGTTAAGCTTTGTAGCTCACTCCCAGGTGCATGAGGGCGTGCCAAATTTTTACTCAATAATTCAGAAGGAACGTGACTTGTTTTGTGTGTTAAAAGATATTTCTTTGTGCGTTCCTTTGCTTGTTGCGAGCAAGCGCTAGAGAGAACTAAATAGAGCTCGATGGGGCTAATGCTTCAAACTTTTGTTTGGAAGCAAACCGCCTTTAACCTTTTTCCAGTGATAGTCTAAGGGTTACAATATATGCTATAGCTCAGAACAGTCAACGAATATCCGAACGAGCAGGAGGAGCAGCATTTTGAGACTTCCAACTAGTTAGTGGATGTTCTAACTTCAGTTTTGGCAGATGTTTCTTTCTTAAATTATTAATGTGTATTCTCCCGTGGCCAGTTGCGAATGCCAACCGTTGTTAAATGTTCAATGCAGTCTGTAAAAAAATTGGAATGGGACCTGTTCATTTTCTTTCTTAAATGAAAAGCCGTAATTATCTGCCTACCGTAATAAATCTACCTTATGCAATATGACCGCAGAATGGGGATTATCGAGTATTATAGTTTCATTAATACGTTTTCAGTAGTTGGGAAGGATGGCTATGCAGCGATTAGTAAAAGATATGCGAGTGTCACACTAAGATTAACGAGCAAGCTCGCATGTTATTCACTCCAGTAGTGGTTGAGGTATCTGGATTTCTAATACATTTACATTAAACCACAAACTCTGATAAATCGGTTTATGCAATATTTACATAGTTCTGAAAAGACAATGAGCTACTCAGGTATGGATAGTTGTTTACATGTTTGGTTATAGGAATTTTGCAAATTAGCTAAGCCCCAAGCACAGGAAGCAAAGCTTTCACTTCAATTCTAAACATTCCCTATGCACCACTTGTCATCATATCACTCAATTCAGATACTCAGTTTTAGAATTATGTGGTGCTAAACCAGTATTAGCCCAAACAAAATTACCTACCATAAATTGTGTAATAAACGCCCATGGAGTATAGCAACAAACAGGCGTAGGAGAGGAAAGGCCAAGATGGTACACAAATTCATTTCGACTTCAAATTCATTGTCTGGATTGTGTACGATTTCTGTTCATACGACTGCAGTTAATTTGGCAGAAATCAGGGGTGGACATTAAATAAAGCGTAATTTGTTTTTTAACCCTACTTCTGGACTTGCATCACAAAAAATTCGGCCATCAATTCGGCGTGGATAGGGAGGGTAGAGAGGGGAGGCCTACGTGCAAGTAGACCACTGACAGCCCAGGGAGGCAGAAGGGGCCATAAGTATAGCAAGCAGTATGGGCATTCATTTTCCCACACCATCATAGCATGAATTTTTGCAGCATAAAAACGAACATTTAAGAGGTGGGTGCCAAATCCACTGTTTCATAATTTTCACCTCAAAAGCATTTTGGGGACATTTAATACACAACTTACGGTAAATAAACCCACACTAGATATTTCAAGAATTCATCGAATGTGTGTCCAGTGCACTTTCCACGGTATAAAACTGCAATGCACGTAAACGATGTGAAAAATAAACTAAGAAATTGGATTTTTGAGGTAGAAAATTTTAATAAAAAATGTAGTTTAGTAACTGTTATGCTGGGGTTAATTCCTATTAGTAAAAATGTATCAGGCATTCAATTCTACAGATATGTTACTATGGAGTTTTTCAATGCATAGTTAGTGGTGGATATGCAATACTACTTTATCATTACTATTGGTGTATTTTTTTTACAATTGCAGGGCTCGAAATGTCCAGAAAAAAGTGTGTAGCATAATTGCGATGCAAATAAAAAATTTGTGTAGCAATCGCAAAATAATCGTTAGCAGTTTTCATGAAGCATAATTATTTTTCTTGGCAGGGAAAGGGCGTTTTTGCTTTAATTGTTGGTTCATCTAGAACAAGATTGTGTGACGCATGAAATGCATTACTTTTTTAAATACCGAAATATTCTGATGCTTTATGTTACGATTGTGTATCGTTCAATTTCATTCTTTGCATGTGGTATAAAAATAACCTAACTTTTGTAGGGATTAAGAATTTTACAGAACACAATGATTGGTCTATTAACATAGTTATAAAGTTCTTTCACCGTGATGTTGCATTGCTAAATTGCTATGCAAATTTCAATTTTGTATCGCTAATGTCTAAAATTGTGGTGCAAATTGCGATGCGATACCGCTCATTTCGAGCCATGAATTGTGATTTGCAATGTCTTACAAGTCGTTACCTATGTTGAGAATTCAGAGTAATTTCCAAGGAACATACCATCATAGCTGAAAGTTGGAAGATCATATATCTACAACACTTGAAGAACCATCCCATAATATTGCGTGCACATATGGAACACGGGTGTACAATGTTTCTTTGTATAGTCTAATACAGTAATTACACTTCAATTATAAACATTCCCTATGCACCACTTGTCATCATAATCACTCAATTCAGATACCCAGTTTTAGAATTATGTGGTGCTAAACAAGTATTAGTCCAAACAAAATTACCACCTCACTTAACCCTTTCAACGCACGGAAAAAACGTGCAATTTGTGAATAGCACTAGGGAAGCATCCGTGAAGAGGGAGAATCATACGTGTATACCACTCTACACATCTCGTTTAAAAAGTTCACATATTACACATTCTGGTGTGGCTTTCGTTCAATTTCTGGACCACGGTACGATGGAGTGGTGTGCGATAATTCAGTTACAAGGAACGAAACTAATATCCTATGAGGAAGTAAGACTTCCAGTGATATGGCCAGTGGAAAAGGCATAACGATAACATCTTCTTTAAACATAATTTAATCACAATCCTATTCTAGATTACAAAATTTTAGCACAACGCAATGGACACGTAAAGCAAGAGTCAGTCTAGTTGGAGAAACGAAATTACCTGTAAATGTTAGAGGTAAATGAAAAACCACAGTGGAGTCAACACTAAACAGCTAGGAATGACGAGCAAACAGCTATAATCGCGAACAAATTCACACGTCATTATGGACTGGGAATACGCCCAGACTGTGATGACAGTGAATTTTTTGGCATTATTGCTGCACACTTGTTACCCCTAGCTGTAGTAGGGGATAAAAAGCCAAGAAGGCACACAACATCATACACTGGAGTGTGAGGTTAGTATATTCTGTTATCTGTTATCATACACAAAAAACACAAATTACACACAATCCAGTGCACGATTTTCTGCACCTTCTTGACTTTTCATCTATATCCATTTAGGGCTTTTAAACTTCACCCCTAGCTGCTCACAATGTTGACTCTGCTGTGTTTCTTTGCTTAGCCGAGTTACAATTGCGGTCATGTAATATCACACGGACCCATTTTTCAACGATTAAAGCTGAAAAGGCTAACAAGAATGACCAGGTAACAGATGCCTTTTTCTGAGGTGTGGTTTGTAGAAATGGGCTCTTTGTCTTGTTTATTTGCCCTATAAGTTATGAGGTAAGGGAGCTCTGCTTCGGGTATCATGATTCACAGTTTTGAGTACTTTCAAACCACTGGACATAGCCATTTGGAGGCTGCAGTTTTTGATAACTTAGAACTCCATTAACAACAAAAAATATCATGTTCAGCAGATAGTTGCATAGCAAAAAGCTGGATGCAAAGCCAGCATTATGTTTCTGTGTGTTGCAATGAAAAATCGAAATTTATCGGGGAGGGACGTCCCGGGGGGGGGTCAGCGGTTAAAATTGGTTTCTATAGCCCAAAACGTAAATATACACTATCTAAATTCTTGCATTTAGTTCCTGTAATGCTTCATTCCCTTGAGGTTTCTTATCTCACTTGAACCGGCCAGCTGCAGAACCTCGACTGTTCATGCGCAACCTCTCCTATAAAATCTTTTGGGTGAGACAGCCCGCCATCTTTTTTCCTCTCGCCAGGTAATGGTGGTGACACAAGAGCTGAGGCAGGGTGGGTACAGGTAGTATAAATTTCCGGTTTAGGATATAGAAACCAATTTTATCCCCCCCCCCCCCCAGGAACATTTGGCTTTCTAGTAGCCGTTTCGGATATATCCACAACCTGTAAATTCTTGCATTTACAGTAGACCTCATCAATTAAGGTGGCGGGTGTCACATGACGGGTTACCCTGAGGTTACAAGCTGGTTCCCCCAAAAGTTTAATAACTTAGCACTTTATTGAAACAAACACAATGTGAAACAGCAGATTTGGTTCTCTTTTGTAAAATGTGGTGGCCCTGAAAAGGGCCGTTTAGAGAAGGGTCTTACTTCTGTCTTAAAAAGTGCTCAGGGGGGTTGGACGACACATCTAGCTGCAACGATGGCTCCCAGACGATGCAGTCCATCTTCTTGTCTTGACATGTCCCTGAAGTAGTGGTTTGTGAAGACTGATTGATTTCTCCAGGATGCCGCTTGGAGGATTTCAGCAATCGAAACATGGCTGTAGAATGCCCAGGAAGCAGAGAGTGCCCCAAGTTCATGAGTGGTGACCGTGATGTTGTTGTCAGACCTGTCGATTTTGAAAGTCTGGTAGGCATTGTGGATGACTGTTTTGATCCATGTTGCGACCGTGGTGGCTGAAGTGACTCCGATGTTATCTTTGAGGGGTAGGAAAAGTTGATTTCTGCAATTGCTGCATTCGTCGACTTCTGTCCTTTTGAGATGTAGTAGCATACAGCACGGACGGGACAGAGTAGACATCCAGGTTCATAGCCGATCATGTTTGCGAGCGCTGGTGTAATGATCGATTTAGAAGTCTCCGAAGGTTTCTGCGTTTTAGCTCGGAAGTCTGGGCGAGGTCGTAGGTGAATGAATTTGCAGTTGTCAAAGAAGAAGTAATAGGGGGAATCGCTTGATAGTGCTTGTATTTCGTTGCATCGAAGGCTGGGCGCTAGGCTGGGTGCTCCTGACGGTTTTGTGGGTGAGGTGACTGATGTGACATGTTTGAATTGGTTCGTAGGGTGGTTTCTACAGTGAGTTTAGAATGATAGCCAAGTCCCAGTCTGGAAAGATCCAATGGATGGAAAAGCATTCAACCTTGAATGATTTTAGGAGAGCTGAAATGCGGAAGTCTTCAAGGAGGCGTGTATTGCCTGCGGCTTTGAAAACGGAATTTAAAGCAGAGTGTTGGACCAAGATGGTAGATCCTTTGAGGCTATCTTTGAAGCGGTCGTGAAAGAAGACTAGTAAGTCTGGAAGATGGGAATTGATTGGATTAGTTTTCCTTGTTATACAGCAATGAAGCCATCTTTTCCAGTGACTGTCATGGACTTCGTTGGTTGATTAGCGTATTGCCTTGCTTGCAATTCTTGTGGCCTGGTCTTCAAGAATGCCTGCCTCTTTTTTGAGTCCGATGATAGTAGCCACTTCGTGCTTCGTGGCGATCGATGTGGGCTCCCCACCCACATTGAGATACATCCGTCAGGAGGTGAAGGTCTGGGGTTGATTCGTGAAGAAAACATCTGAGGGATGTCGAAAATTTGTAGGACAAAGTAGGTGTCCTTGAAGTGAATTTAAGCGAACTTTTTGGTGTTCTTTTTTGGACGATTCGTGAAGAGGGACGGATTGTGAGATGTTTTTGATGTCACACCACATAGGAGGTTTTCCAAGAAGAAGTCTTTGTTTGTCAGCTTTGTGGGAATTTCTGGTAATTGAGTAAAACCCCAAATGTTGATTCGGAATTGATGAAAAGGGCGAGTCTACCATCTGCCGTAGGGGACGAGATTCGCCATTGAGTCCATTTTCCCTATTAAAGACTCGAGGTCTCGTTAAGTGTGATGGTTGGTTTGGCGAAATTCTCGAGCGTTGTTTAGGAGATCTTCCATTCTGTCTGGTGAAGGAGAGATTGTTGCAGAGACGAGATTCAATGAAGCCCCGAGGAATATGAAGTCCTGGGCGGAGGTGAGTCGAGACTCCTTTTGGTTTATCCCAAAGCCGAGCTGGTTTAGTAGTCTCATGGTGAATGCTCAGTTGAGGATTAATTGTTGTTGGTTCAAGCTGTTCAAAAGCCAAATCGTCCAGATAAGCGTTTGCTGTGACTTGGGATTGGCGCAGGTGCGCAAAGACGGGTTTGAGAA
Source organism: Lithobius niger (assembly GCA_023313725.1). Lineage (NCBI taxonomy): Eukaryota > Metazoa > Arthropoda > Chilopoda > Lithobiomorpha > Lithobiidae > Lithobius > Lithobius niger. Next base: position 63,170 of record JAHWFP010207368.1, on the reverse strand, counting down.
CTGTCGTGAAGATTCTGGGTGCAGAGTTATGGCCAAGGCAGGTATTGAAATTTGAAAACGTTTCAGTTGTACACGAATCAAAAGAGGTTAAAAATGGAAGCATGAAGCAGGACGTGGAGGTAAGCGCCCTCTAGATCTATGGAGATGGGCAATTCGTCGGGTTGGAGAGACAGACGGATGCTTTCTAGGGTTTCCATCTTTAAGTGATGGTTTTCCATGAAGTGGTTTAGAGATTTTACGTTGAAGATGAGTCTCGAGCCTCTGGATTTCTTTGGTCTGAGGATGATGGAGCTGTAAAATCCTAGCCGAAGCGGGTTTGGGTATAGTAGGATGGTTTGCTTTGAGAGTAGTTCATTCACTTTTGCTGATAGTAGATGAGAAGGTGTCGGAGTGAACTTCCAAGGGAGGGCGGGAGAAACAATGGCTGTTTGTTCAGAAAGGTTGGACAGAAGTCGTCGGAAATGATGGAGAGAATGAAGGGATCAGTGGTTAGCATTTCCCAGGCAGGGAGGAAGTGGCGAAGGTGACTACCGACTGGGATTGAGGTGACTTGAGAGGTGTCATTGACTTCTCCATGATTTGCTTTTGGGTCCAGGGGAAGAGTAGCGACTGCAGCGGCCCAGAGTTGAGCTTCACTTGAAGTTACTGTATTTCACCTTGTTGGGGAACTTCCCACGAAAGGGCCGATTGGTGTTTTGAGGGTGTCTTCCGGAGTTATAGTTAGAATTGGGAGGGTGGTATGAGGCTTGTCTTTGCGATTTTCTTTGCATCTTTGCGATTTTGCTTCTGGTGGAACTTCTGGGGTTGTTGCTTGAGCGGAGCCTTGTTCACCTTGGGACGAGATTGTTTGGGCTTCCGGGAGATGCCTAGGTGAAGAGCCAGGGAAGGAATTAGACCACGAAATAGGGTTTCAGTCTCGTGAAGTGGTTGATTCCGAAGGAAGTGCCTTGTCGAATCATTAATATTCGGCGCTGTGCTTAGAGCGATGTCCCACACGAGCAAGATGAAATTGAAGAGCGCTTTTGTGAACCAGTTGAAGGAGAGGAAGGTTGCAAAGAACGCCTTCTTGAAAAGTTCGGTGATGAGGAAGTAGATGCGTTTTGGTTCGGTTTTGCTTGATTCAGTGGAGTCTTTCACAGAGTGTGTTTATTGTGGTGCTGAGGACATAGAGGCCTTAGCTCTGAGGCCGAGACACAGAATTTTGTCATTCTCTTTGAGGACTGCTGATGGAACTTCGGCTTTATTGGGAAGTCCATTTGTGCTTCTGCCATTAGAAACTTGGACTGAGAGTAAGTTTCGAAGAGACAACCTGGGTTGGTGGCGCCATCTTCAAAGGAGGGAAAGAAATAAGTTTCACGACTGGGTCTTGGGCAAGAGGGTCTTTATCCAGCTCAAGTGGTTCTCCTTTGCTGAGGAGAAGACTTCCGTTGCGGAGAAGAGTGGTTAGAAGAGTTGCTGATTGGCCAAGTTCGGCACGGCTCTTTAGATTCCTGGCCTGGAGACCAAAGCCAAAACCAGTGATGAGCCCTCTTGTTTTTGGTTGGTTGGGACTGGGAGTCGGCAGGGACTGGCTTGTAGAGGAAGCAATTGAGAATCACGTCTTGAACAGTTTTGAGAATGTCCGTTAAGGGCATGCCAGTTGGGTGACTGTAGTCTTGCATGGAGTCTTCAAAGTTTGCATGATGACGACATTGGGATCATGGTTATGCGGTGGATCGGCAGCAGTTTTTTGATCATGGCAACGGGAGTCGTTTAAAGCAGATGCGGAGTCCAAGTCGTTGTCAATCGTAGAGGAGTCCGAAAGAGACACTAGTGAACAAGGTGGAGGGGTGAAAGGGTGCCGAAAGGGCTGGTCATCACATGAGTCGGTTGTGTGATGACCGCTTCGTTTCGAGTAAGAAAGGGAAGTGGACTGTTTCCTTTTCTGAGGAGAATCGTCGGAGGACGCCGTTACCCAGTCATGAGTGTAGGATTTGCTGTGTGATGAAGCTGGTGGTGCAGGTGTCGATGATTGGTGTCGACGATAATGAAAGTCTCGGATGGCACGATCCATGAGAGCGATGATCTGGGCGGACGTGAGCATTTGTGATCCTGAAGGAGGTGGTGAGACCTTGCGGGAGCGTGAAGAATTTGAGGAGAGATCAAGTGGAGAAAGGGGATGTTTGGAACCTCTAGAAGCCGAGAAGGCTTTCCAGTTCTTCTTTTGCTTGTGGTGGGAAGCATGTGAAATGACGGCTTGTCCGCATTGGATGGAGGACGAAGTGGTCGAGCTTAAATTCTGTGGAAATGAACCAGGGGTTTGATGTCGTGGAGGAGAAGGCGACGAAATTATAACAACATTAGGGTCCGCTTGTGGAGGGCTAGCCGGCGAGGACGATTGTCTGGAAGATTTCCCTTCAGTCGGTTTGAACATGGCTTGAAGGGTAGGGTCTTTCGGTGAAAGGTGTGAAAGACAGGGACACTAACAGTGAATGTTCGCTTCAGGTGAAAGCTTCAGAAGGAGCTTCTTTAGGTGAAAGCTTGACAGAGCTTCTTTTGGTGAAAGCTTCAATGGTGGAGCTTCTTTCGGCGAAAGTGGACTTGCAGGAGGGAAAGAGCGAGGCAACCGTCTTGAGTGGGAGCTTGAGGAAAAGAGATGACGGGCTGTCTCGCCCGAAAAATTTTATAAGAGGGGCTGCACATGACGCATGGACAGTAGTTTAGGAGAAGCTGTGCATGACGCATGCACAGTCTAGGTTACGCAGCGGGCCGGATCAAATGAGATAAGAAACTTCAAGGGAAATAAGCATTACAGGAACTGAATGCAAGAATTTACAGATAGTGGATATTTCCGAAAAAGCTATTAGAAACAGGCTAGTTGCAGTTACTTATGCCCATAACAATCCGAAGGTGTGTAACAAACACAGTTACATAAGGGTATTATGCACTCAAGGGGGAGTTGAACTAAAAATGGACAAGAAATGGTGTGACATAGACATGGTACAATCAACAGGTACTTACAGAAATTAGTTACAGTATATGGCAGAGCGGGTACTTTCCTGTTTTTTTACATATCCGTTTAACCAATTTTTTATTTGTGTGGTTACACGAAGTCCGTTTTTCCATTTTCAGTCAAAAGTGCAGCCAGTAAAATTAGACTCCCGTATAAAATGTTAATAACAAACAAGATGAAAAAAATTTGACTTAAACTAACAGCTAGGCTATTCAACCCGTTTTCTAAAGCATTTTATGAATGAATGAAAGAGAACCTGTTAATACTGGTAGCTCAGATTAACTGCAGCAGTGGTGTAGAGTGCTCATGGCCAACGCCCAGAAGGTTCTCTTTAGAGAATCGCCAAGAGTTTGTTTAGAAGAAAACAGGGAGCTTTGAATGGACAAGATGTCCCCCCCCCCCCCACCCCACCCCAAAGGTCGTCTACTTTCGTTGAGTTGATTTTGATTGCCTTGCTATAGATGGTAGGCCTAAACAATGTTACTTGCCTATTTTTGGTGTGTGAGCAATGCGATTTGAATGGTAGCATAATAAGCGGTTTTTCGGATATTAGTTTTAAAACTGGTAACCAAACATGCAACGGGTGTCAGGTTAACTATGTAAAAACTCCCAGCACTAATATATGCTAGCCACGCTTGTCTGTGCTCTATACATGGTTGAGGAATTTTAAACAATGCCTGCACAAGGAAGTTTGGTCACACGGCGTATGCCAGAGCCTCCTACTTGTCCTTACACTGAAAAGATTGGTTGCAATTAAAGGAGAAGGCGGCGATTTATACTTCTGTATAGGGGTGTGCTGATATAGGATTCATATCGGTATTGCCAGTTATCGGAGACAATTACGATATATCGGTACCGTCGATGTCCACCTCCAATGTACCGATACACCGTATTGGATCACATACACGCCACAGTTTTTTCGAAATAAAGGCCTGTCGTTTTTCGGAAACGACGATAAATTCGCTAAATATTGACTGATTTTGATGATCAAACACACCATTTTAATCCTTTTTTCGCCCGCTTCCAATGGTGCAATCCACTAGTCATTAGCACCACCTGTTCTGAAGTTATATATAAAAAACCATTTAACTCCCTCCAAACTGTAAATTGCACGACCTTCTGGAATGCGGTACGTCGCTTGACGCAGTTTAATCGGTCTACCACTGATAGACTGGATGGTGCTAGTGGTGGGGCTGCTATTTGTGCTTGGTGGAGGAGGAAGTTCCAGGACATTTTCACCTGTCCACTGGCAGCCATGACTAGGCAGGAAGAAACTACTGCTGACTTGGATCTTGACACGCATCTGAAATTTGTCCTGTTGAAGTAAATTATCTCCTCACGGAAATGAAATGTGATAAACAGGTCACCTCGCCCTACAGCGCTTGGCTCTCCTTCTTTCGTCCTCCTTGACTCGTGCCCATTGCCCCGATGCGGCCACAAAGACTATTATTCTGCCCATTCTCAAGAAAACCCCTGTTGACCCTTCGCGTAGTGAGAACTTTGAGGGATTGCGCCAATGAGTCAACTGGCAAAGCTCCTGGACTTCGTCGTGCTGACCAGACTGAGAAATACGGATGCCACAAGTGATGCTCAATTTGGGTTCAAGAGTAAACACTCCACGACGCTGGCCGTTTATGCGGTGAAGGAGGTTGTGCGCCGTTATCGCAAAGCTGGCTCGATAGTATACGCTTGTTTCGCTGACGTTGCTAAGGCGTTCGACAAAGTCTCGCATGATGCCTGGTGCAAGCCCCTAAGGAGTCACAGAGTTCCAACTTACCCGGTTAACATTGTGCGGAACTGTTACGATCGACAATCATTGGCTATTCGTTGGGGTAACTACTTGCCCCCCCCTCCTTCGCGGCAAAGTGTGGTGTCAGGCAGGGCAACCCCCTCTCTCCATTTCTTTTCTGTCTTGTGTTGGATGAAGCTGTCAAAGAGCTAGGCGGCTTGCCTACCGGCTGTTAGGTCAACGGAACTGCTGTGAATATTATTGCGTACGCTGATGATATTGTACTCTTGGCACCCAGTAAGCCTGCTCTTCAGTTCCTTCTGGACAGGCTGTGCTACAGAGCAGAGACGAAAAGCCTGTCATTTAACGTCCTAAAATTGGTCGGAGTTATTTTTGGGGGTACTGAGATTGTTGAACATCTACATCTGAATGGAACAAAACTCACTCGGGTCACGTCGGTAACATATCTGGGTGTAGAACTGAGTAGAGATCTGTCGGATGATTTACATGTGCGAAAAGTCCGGTCAGAGGTGTGCAAGAAGAGCAAAGCCATCTTGCACACCTTTGCCTCCTCTCCTGAGGAGATGTAAGTGCATCTGCTGAGGACTAGAGCTATGGCGCTGTACGGTCTTGCAACCTGCTGCAGCTTTTCTAGGGCGACAATGAACGAACTGTCATTGGTTTACCATGGGGTCATAAAACGGGCTCAACTGTTGTCTCGATATACTCACAACCATCAAGCTTGCAAAGACAGGAACCTCCTCACTATAGAACTTGCCATACTCTTACAACAGGCTACGCCGTGGAGTAATGTACAGAACTCTAACAATGCCTTGATTGTTGCTTGCAGGGGGAAAAACCGTAAATTGGGGACAAGGTCTTGGTGCAGTTAATGCATCGGGACAATGGTGCGAGATTCGTACCCCCCATGACTTACGGCTGTCGAGGCAAAGGGCACATGACCATGTAGAGGGTATCGCGGTGTTGCAGGCAATCAGCAACTTGGACCAAGGTCCACCTTGAGTGTATTGCTTTTGTTTTGATAATTTTGTTGTGGTTTATTTTTGTCTCTCCCAAACCCATATGTACCTCGTTGTACGGAATAGAATAAATTATATATATATATATATGTAATATATATATATATATATTAAATAATATATATATATATATGTAATATATATACATATATATATATATATATATATATATATATATATATATATTACAACAAACGTGGCTTGCAAATAGATAAGAAAAACTGCTGCTGACCGGTATTTTAGAGCTAATACATCATAGCTCGTCTGTTGATTATTTAATATCAACATCTTCACATATTTAGATTTTTACATCTTTACAGTTCTGCAGGAAATGTTTGGCAGCATGCAACTTTTTTGTGGGGTAAGATCTGGGTAAAATGGCTGCAGGGAACAGCGCTTTGTCCTAAAATTTTTTAAGTTTCTTTAATATTTTTATGATGCTACGTTAAATGTAAGTTATTTCTTGCAGTACATCGGCAACAGAAAGTGTATCCCACGTTCATTTTTTTTTGCAAAATAATCATCATTTAGTGTCATATGGGCAGCAGTTATCGGCATTCTATTCTGACAGTAATCGGTAAGGTTGTACCGATAAGCCTTTTTTCTGCCGAACAGATTCCGATCTGATCAGCCACAAACTAATTGGCGTACCGATCCGATTTAACCGAACTGATCGCTACCGATTTTTAACAAAATTTTTTTTGGACTACACAAACTTAGTAGGCTAACAAATTTGTAGGCTAATGCAAACATTGCAGGGGTCGAAATATTCGGATGCACAGGGGGAAATTTCACTCCAAAATCGCACTTTGCACTCCAGAAGCAACTCTTGGAGTGCAAAATTGCACACCGTAGTTGAACTTTTTAAAACTTTTGAACCATGCAAGCTACAAACTTGCGGTATGCAGCATTTTAAACAACTTGGAGTTAAATTACCAGTGACACCACTCCTGCCAAACAAGTTAAACTTCACTTTTTACTACATTTGGTTAAACTATGGGTATAGGTTTTCAGTAGATTAGTTAAGTTAGTTTTAAGCAAAGTGCAGGAAAACGGGACATATTATTGTGATGCCGAATGTTACAATTTTCTATGGCTATAAAATAGGAGACCATAGTGTTGGTTTACATTTGCACTCCAAAGAAGTTTTTTGCACCCCAGTAACATATTTTGGAGTGCAAATTTGCACCCGGACCAAAATTTGGAAATTCGACCCCTGACATTAGAATACATTTTTTTACCCAAATTAAGTAAATATTTGTCCGTTATTAACCCTAGCCTACATAATGTAAAACATGTAGGCCTAGCCTAAATTAAAACAAAAGGTAACAAAACATGTGGTGAAACATAATTTATTTATTGTCAAGGGCCTGAAAAAAATCGAAAATCTGCTGGTTTTTGTTTACCGAATCGATTTTTGCCGATTAGCACAATATCTGCCAAATCTGTTACGCTAAATCTGTTCGGTACAGCCTTAGTACTCGGTATCTGTACGTCGGCAAAAAACTACATCGGCACATCCCTACTTCTGTATAGCATATCCCTACTTCTCGATGTAAATTTATTACAAGGTTTTAAAGCTGTCAGTTTTAATACTAGATTGCAAAGTAGCTTTTTCAATACACTTTATACAAAAGCGTTGCCTCCGAGCTCCTTGCCTTCTTCATCTTTTAAATTCTGACTGTGTCATCGGTGGCATGGTTATGGATAGACAAGCAAACTCGAAATTTTGAATTTCTGTTGTATGAACGCGATATGAAACAGATTTAAATTAGAACAAATCTTTGAATATTTTCGAAAACATACTTTAAATCGACCTTGTCCTTTCGTCAGAAGCTAGGCATGTTTTTCTAACACCTCAATGGAAATTTGTTGGTGCGCACTGCTACTTATTTAACTTGGCTACAGCAAATCAACAGGCAGTCTGAATGGTAGACATAGGAACCGCATAATTTTTTTTGGGCGGGGAGGAGTCAGCTCTTTTTTCGACGTCGACTGGGGGTGCAAAGTCTTTTCAGGGTCAAGGGTCGTAGCAAATTTAGTGATCACATTTTCATTTTCTCTGTGCTGCCACTCCATCCAGCCGGAAATAACGACCAGTCCTTAGATAATAAAAGCATATAAAGCATACAAATTAACTAGGTTGCCATTTCATGGCAAGAAATGGTATACACCGTACCAAAAAATGGAAAATATTGAATTCTATTTTAATAGTTAATGTGGAATGTAGTAGGCCTATTTTTTTTTCTTTTTTGCATTTAAAAGCTAGGCTATTTAAAAGGTTTATTTGACCTATAAAGTAATTATTCAATAGGCGACTTGGGAATGGATTCCATGCCATTTCATTTTAAAACAAGCAAAAAAAAAACCCTGAAAAGGAGCAATTTGCGTCTTCGTGGAGTAGAGAGTTTAAAATTAAAACCACCTTCAATAAGGGTAGCCTACATCTGGACTGATTCTAGGATGCTGTGTCGATGGCTAAGCGGTCTTTGCATATTATATCACTCAAGCCTTCGATTATATATTGAACAGTGTGATGCTTTTGTTTTTCTGCTAACAAAGTTGAAATTTGTAAAAATAGGATCACTATATAAAATAGTTTCTAAGGTACTGGCATGTAAAAGCAACCTGAGTATCGTAGCGGATGTCGTTAGTGGAACAAATTGAATAAGGGACGCAAAGCAGATCTCGACAATCCCGTTACCATATTTTAAGTAGGCCTACGTGTGCCTTAAATTTGGTGATGCACTATCTCACCGTTTTCATGCATGCTTTGTAAAAAGCACAATTATGCATCTTCAATACACAATGGAACAGGCTATTCACTGCTGTTAATACATTTATAGCAGATGGCGAAAAACGTTTTTAAAAACATGCATAGAAGCAGAGTGAACATGAAATCACAAATTACTGTGACTTGTTGGCTACTTTGCATGAACATAGCCACGATTTCATCTAAACAATAGGAAGGGAACACTGGGCACATTTGCTGCATATCTGGCTCAAGACATAGGGTCGGATTAAGAGGGGTTCGGACTCCACGGGAATGAAATGAGGGGCGTTTTTAAAATTACGAAACCTCGGTTTTTTTTTGCCAATTACCACTCCCCCTATCATGAGATTGGTGTGCATTTGTGCGCTTTTTTTGCGCTACTGAAGCGGGTATCCCGGATGACCGGGCGGGCCAATCCGACACTGACTGACGATACATTTTACCTGCAGATATGAGGACGGGTGGATTAATGAGGCCTTGCTTCACATCACTGGTTAATTACGAGTCAATACGGTAGTTATGTTGAGAAAGCAATCACAAATGAAGCCATGACATTGTCACAAAATGAAGATGAAGGCAGTCTACATGTAAAACTACAGCAAGATGAATATTATGTGGCTTGCACAAATTCTAGAGCATTTCTTATATGCAACCATGTTCGTTACGTACACTAGACAAGATGTAATTTCGTATTTTGACAAGCGTTCAAGACATTTGGAATTTTAGCACCAAGGTCAGTCCTCGCACTCGAAAGTATGTGGTTCCTGCTTGGGAAACTGTGTGAAGTTCATTGACAGCTCCTGCAGTGTAACAGAAACCAAACAGTAACAGAAATGAGTAGTTCTGTAGATTTATGCTGACGAGAGATGGTGTCTCCTCTTGTTTGTTTCACGTCGTGATATATTCCAAATGTTAGCTATACAACTGTATACGGGAGGGAAATCGCGCAACATTTTACAAAATCGGTGGTTGACAAACAACACACTGCACCAAATAGATTCAAATGACAGTGCTGCAAGTTACTAAGCCTGTTCATTATTTTTGGAAGTTAGGACACATGAAATAATTTTAAGTACAGTTACTGCCCTGTTGCTTATGACTGACCATGTTTTCAAAGCAAGCGACAGCAGGCTCCGCCACATTGATAATTACCGGTACGAGAAGTTTTGGGAAGATTTATGAATAGAGTTCACTCATAGAACATCTTGTTTGAAAGCAACACGTCGCTATGTTTCGTCACCATATGACGTTTGAGAGTTCGTCGGTCGCCATACACTGCCTCACAATAGTCGCACGGATGTTGCATCGACTCCATATGAGAGCGAACATGTTTTCGTAGAGCATTTCTTACCGAAAAAGCAGCCCCGCACTGTTCGCATACAAAAGGTTTTATTCCTAAGTGAACCACAACGTGCTTACGAAGGTTTCCCTTTTCCGCAAAAGCCATGCCGCATTCCCCGCATCGGTGCGCTTTTTCTCCAGTGTGAACACGAATGTGTCTCTGCAAACTGCATTTCTGAGCGAATGCTGCTCCGCACTCCTCACACTTGTAAGGTTTTTCGCCGGTGTGTGTGCGGATGTGGTTTCGCAAAACTCCCTTGAGAGCAAACGACGCTCCGCAGTAGTTACAAGAATGTGGTTTTTCTCGCGAGGCCGAGTTGCGAATGAGAACAGCACGTGGCTGGAAATCCTCTTTGACGTCGAACTCTACGTTGCAAAATTGGCTCGCGTCGTGCGGCTCTTCGACCTCGTCGGAGGTCATGAAGACGATCATGTTATTTTGCAACGGCGACATGTCAGTTTGTTCAGGAAATGTTCCAAATACTATAGTTTTATAAGTAGGGGCTGCCTGCAGTATGCACATGTGAGTGTCCAGCGCGCTCTTTCGACTAAATTCCGTACCACATTTTCCACACGTGTACGACTTTTCAGCGGCCTGGGTAAGCATGTTTGCTTGAGACGCAGACATGATTTGGTTTTGTTTAAAGCATATCAATTTTATGCTCTGTTTTAAAGGCTATACCTTTGTAATGCAGATTTTGACATTTAAAAGACTTTGACAGAATGAAAAGTGATATTTCTGATTTACTAATACTCTAGGAAACCATCTATTATCGAAATAAGTTTTCAACAGTAATTTCCACTAACGTATGAACATCACTGCCGTTCACAAAATACACAATTTCTTCCCTGATCATACGATTGTGTTATGTGTACTTAAATCTTGACTTAAATAGCTAAAAATTGATGTCGGAATGACTACTGCACCAGATTTCTACTGTATCAAGTTGCACCCTCACAATATCGTGCTTCATTAACAATATCTTGTACTCTTGAGGAACAGACTTTCCATTGTTATTTTCCTATGTCAACAAACCGAGAGGAAGCACCATGGAGCAAAAAAAGGTTTTTTTGACAGGGCCGATAAAATTTCCCCAACCGGCAAAATCCAGCAACCAGACAGCCAGAATATATGTCAGCATTCATAGAGCGTGTTACGTTTCGGAACTGGTATACCAAATTAGGCCAACAACTGGATGATTTGGTCTAGAAAATCATCTTCATTCCGTGAAAATCGGCCCTCCGAAGATGACAGCATCCATGTTTTGGGCCGTACTTCGCTTTAACGGCAAGAGGTGGCGCCACCAATCCCGACACGATCAAAGGCCTCCGTCGCTTAGCAACCGACTTAGCAGCATCCGATAGCAGCTGCACAGCTTGTTAACAGCTGCTCCTCAACACAATGTCGTTTTTCTTTGCTCTGCACCACGTAGGCCTGACCTGCTGATAGCACAGCTTAACCATTTCAAATTAACGAAAAGCTTGTTTAAACATATGAAAGGCAAAAAAAAAAGTATCCACAAATAAAAATTCTGTGTGCCATGTATTTTCAGTGTAAAAAGAGTGGCACTGAACGGTTAAACACAGGGTTCACAAAAGATCACAAAAAAAAAAAAAAAAATCACGAATCTAGGGGGAAAAAAAGCTGCGGAAAAAAGCCGATAGAAACGCTCTTTTTCGAGGACTCTTCCAAAAATAATATAACTTTTTAAAGGATTTAAAAAAAAAAAAATACAATTTTTCATGTACACCTTTAGGCATAAAAAAGTATCGTTTTCGTTATACTGGGGCTTTAAACAATGCCATTCAACAATGCCACTCTTCGGCATCAACAATGGAGAATTTCTTCCGCGTTCAGTGATGTATGTTCTTATTTACAACAATGAAAAAGTCTGCATTGTTGTCGGGCTACTTGAACCTCGATACAGTGCGATCATTTTTTATGCCCGAAGGTGTACGTTTTTATTAATCAATAATCTTGCCAACAACATCCCACGAAACACTAAAACATTCATGTTTTATTCTTGCGCTTGATACAAATAAAATCTGCAGAAAAAAAGTCGAAGGAATAAAAAATGATTGGTATTTTTTTTTTCTGAGCTGTTGTTTTTGTAGCCAAGTCATTTGGTTGTCTTGGCTCGAGTTTCACCAGGCACGGTAAGGAGTTTCACTAAGTACGTTTCTATTGGTTTTTCCGCAGCTTTTTTTTTTCTTAGATTCAGGGCCGGATTAAGCCTCGCAAAGGCCTGGTGCTTAAGATTTATTGTGGCTCCCACCCAATCCCGCAATAAAAAAAGGTTCCTTTTTTGAACAATAATTTTTCAAAATTTTATTAGATTTAAAATAGTACCTTATTTTATTTTCCTGTGACCGTGAGGCACCCTTGGAGCCCTTTTTCGGTCTGTGACCCGGTGTTTCAGCACCCAAAGCACCTCCCTTAATCCGGCCCTGCTTAGATTCGCCTAGTAAACAACTGACGAAAACGCATGGAAGGAGAAAATATGACCATTTTACGGAAATATGCAGTTTATTTAAAGGTACAATCCTTCCGGTTGGCGCTCCCGTATGGCTCAGTTTTGCAACATTACTCCAGACGCATATAAATGTTGCAAAGGCATTCATTTTCCTATTTTTCCCGTCGTGAGAAACGGTTTTGCTACAATCACTCTAACCTATGCATAGAATGTTGCTATTGGGGCTGAGAAATATGTCCTTTAAAACAAATTGCAAGTGTGTCTTTATCTTGCTGAAAATTTGGGCATGGTTTAAAAAAAAAAATTCAAAGCCTTTCAAGAATGTAGCCGACAATTTCAAGGAATCAAGGTCTTGATTTTTTTTAAAAAAATTCAAGCACTTTCAAGGACTTAAACACCCTGTAAACACTATGTCAATTCTTACCAATTTCATGTCGTCATAGGCAGGTAAAGTTCCTAATGTCCTCATCTTCCGTAAAAAAACAGTTGCAAGCCGTCAGGATTTCCCAAAATGTGTAAAGGAGAAGAGAAGGAAAAGTCTTCATTCCCCTCGAAAAACCGTAAAAGATGGAGGATAACAATGTGTACAGTTAACAAAGCTTACAATGCAATACTTAATTTACTAGATAAAGATAGACACTAGCGTACATCCATAAAGTGAGTTTCTGTGCCTAAACTCGATTTAGTAAGTTTCTCAGGAAATAGCAGGGGCGGCGTTATGCCCGGGCCTACCCGGGCACGCGTAAAAATTACAGTGCCCGGGTCCTTGCTCTGGTAAAAAAAAAATTATCATCTATCAAGTGTTTTGTTAAAAAGGTTTTCAACTCTTGAGCCGTTCGCTGCCTGCACAGCATTGTTGTAGCTGAAAAATGCTTCCTTTAAAAATCCAATCACGTTTACAAACACACCATTTTAATAGTAACAGTGTAAACTTATACAGGGTGTTTCAGAAGTCATGGTCATAAATCAACAGGGAGGTAGAACTGATCACATCTATAAAAAAAAACCTATGATACATACGCCGGAAATGACTCGTTTCCGAGATAACGGGGCCTGTTTCCCAGGGTGACACAGGCATAGGCAGCCAATTTTCAGGGGCAGCGCACCACATGCTTAAAAAATGAAACAACACGTCACGGTGAAGACACGCTTAGGAACGAACCGTTCCTTACAAAGTTATTGCTCATCCGTCCTAGAAGAGGCGCCCACACATTAGGGTTGTAGGTCTCCCCCCCCTTCCGGCTAGGTAATTGCTAGAAACAAAGCAAAACGCCCCCCAAAAAAATAAGTTGGAAATAAAGCAAAACGACAAAAAAAAAAAAGTTGGAATCGCCTAGACGGTGGCTTTGACCACTTCCGCAGAAGGAACCTTTCGTGCCTCATGCAGACTGAAAACGTTGTTGCACACTGCCCTGACGAAACTAGGAGTTCATAACAAATGTTCGAAGTGGCTTTCGTTTGCTTGAATGCATGACGCTGCTCTTCTCCTGAGAGACGCACGAATCCTTGCACAGACCCGCTGATTCTGCCTAACCTGCTGAATTGCATCATGAACACGTTGGCGCAATTCTGCCTCAGTGTCTACACTGCGTGAATAAACAAGTCCCTTCATGTAGCCCCAGACGCAATAGTCCAATGGATTGAGATCAGGTGAACGGGGTGGCCACGGAGTTGGGCCTCCTAGGCCAATCCATCTCTCCCCAAACTGTTCGTTTAGATACTGCCTCACAGCAAGCAGGAAGTGGGGTAGTGCCCCGTCGTGCTGGAACACCATCCTCTGCCGTGTCCCCAGTGGGATGTCGTCGAGCAGACCAGGTAATTCATACTGCAGGAAGGTAAGATATGCCGCCCCTGTAAGCCTGTTGGGTAGAATGATTGCCCCGATGAGGTGATCTCCTACAACACCAGCCCACACATTGATTGAGAAACGATGCTGGTTTCGCGCTTGCAGGGTCGCGTGAGGATTTTCATACCCCCAGACATGGGTGTTGTGGAAGTTCACAAATCCATCTCGGGTGAAGGCGGCTTCATCAGTCAACAACACTCGTGTATGTCAGTTAACTTCACCAACCAAGAGCTTGCTGATATGCATTACATGTATGGTCGGGCCGACGGCAATTCTGCTATGTGGCTTCTGCAGCACATCGTTGTTGAAGCCACTGGCAGAATACGACCCTTGCCGGATAATCGTTCTCAGCTAGGGCTTGCATCCGCTGCAGATGATATGGGCGCAACAGTCCATCATGTAGGATCCTCCAGACAGCATTACGGTCTACGTTTTCTGCCAAAGCAATCCGCCTTGTGCCGATTCCCGGATCGTCATCCACCCTCCGTAACACCCGCTTCTACAGAATTGCCGTCGGCCCGACCGTACATGTAATGCATGTCAGCAAGCTCTTGGTTGGTGAAGTTAACTGCCATATACTTTAGTAAAGAAAGTAATCGGAAGTTTTATCCTTTTCCTCTAAACCAAAGAAATTAAGTGGGAGAAGACTTTTCTTTCCACAAGTAGAGAAATTAATGAGAAGCTTAATGATTTTCTACCAAACCAAGTTTGCCTTTTTTTTCTTCATGGCTATGTGGCATGTGCAACAACGCTGTCAGTCTGCATGAGGCACGAAAGGTTCCTTCTGGGGAAGCGGTCAAAGCTATTGTATAGGCGATTCAACTTACTACTTTTTTTTTTGGCTTTTTGCTTTGTTTCTAGCAATTCTAGGGGGGGGGGGGGGAGACCTACAACCCTAATGTGTGGGCGCCTCGTCTAGGACGGATGAGGAATAACTTTGCTAGGAACGGTTCGCTCCTAAGCGTGTCTTCACCGTCACGTGTGGTTTCATTTTTTAAGCATGTGGTGCGCTGCCCCTGAAAGTTGGCTGACTATTTCTATGTCACCCTGTGGAACTGGCTCCGTTATCTCGGAAACGAGTCATTTCCGGCGTATGTATTATAGGTTTTTCTTTTTGATAGATGTGATCAGTTCTACCTCCCTGTCGATTTATGACCATGACTTCTGAGACACCCTGTATATGAAAATGATAATTTCACCATCCTCATACACTTAACTTCTTTTGCGATGCATAGCTAAAAAAAAAATTTTACTACTGTTTTTTTTATAATACGGTAAGGAGTGCTTCGCGCCTCCCTTGCACTGGCTTCGCGCCTCCCAAGGGAGGTCCGCCTCCCCGGTTGGGAAACGTGGCTCTAGACAATGGACAGCGCTTCACCTTATTGAAAATGCTTTCAGTATAAGGAGAGAAACGAAATGGTAGAAGTCCTAATTTCGGGTTGTGATAGCTCACTTGACAAATGGGTTGGTTTAGAGATGTAAAGGCACTGAAGCTGGATCGAGTCAGGGCAGCATTCGATTTTTTTGTAAGGATCGTAATATCGTAATATCGTAGGGATATCGAGTATGTGCCTCATGTAAACTTTAGCCCAATAGAGAGCTTTGTCTTTCGTCTATGAAAATAATGAAAGAAGCTTTTACTTTGCTTTATTCAGATTTGCTCTAATTGTTCTAAATTTTCTCTATTGGCTGCGTGGAAAGATAAAAAAATTAGATTTTAACATGGTTTAAGTTCAAAGTGCCAACAATTATTACCCCAATGTGCCCTCTTCTGTTGTTAAAGATAACACACATGAATTGTTTCAAAGTTGACGGAAACAATCACGGAGATTAACATACAGCAGGTGCTTGCATACTGAATGCTGACGACTTACTCAGTGATAGCATTTTTTTTAAGCATTCAATAAAACACAGGTATGCGTCTTTTTTGGGGCTTCGCCAAAATTTCGACGAAATGTCCTGTTAACCTTTAGTTGCATGAACTAATTTCAGATACTTTTTTTTAAGGATTGTATGGGTCAGTAGTGGGATTGGAACCATCATTCGCTATCTTTGGACACGAGGGGAAGGGAAGGGGGATGAGAAGGGAGGTCACAATAAGTGCTTACTGAATGTGCGCATCAAGCAGAAGGGGGAATACGGGAAGGTGCCGCGAGGGGATGGGTGTTTTTCTGGGGGTTAATAAATTTCTAACCGAACACCAGGGGGGCTGGGGAGAAAGGCAGGGAGGTATACAGATCCGCCACTGCTGGAGGGTGATCGGGGGGGGGGGGGGGGTGAGGGGGAGCGGAGGTGGGCTGGAGGGGGGGGGGGGGTGGAGTTGAAAAAACCCCGAGCATCCAGGGCGTGCAGTGGGGTGTGGAGTGGCAGGGTGTTCGGGGGGGAGGGGGTGAGTCAGAAATTGAAAGCACCAGTTACTTTTCTAACACGACGAAACACCGGAAGCGGCTAACTCCACGAACATCAATCACCGTGCACCATGCACGGGTCCAGCTAGTAATCTACATTGTCTACATAATGTAATAGCTACATAATAAGGTTGAACTCGTAAGAGCAAGTAAGTAAATAACAATCGCTTTAATCGCTTTTTTTTTTTATCAGCAATCATTCTTCGAGCTGCGGTGCCTATCAATTTCTTCTAAACCGTTGATTGTTGATGGGTAAGAAGAAGGAATCCGTGTTTCAGCTAAAGGTGTATAGTTTCAATTCAAACTAAACTACGTTGTTAGGCATCGAAATTGGTACAGTACATAAAAACGATGTATTGGCTTACTTATTTCGTAACTAGGGGCTTTCAGAGCTGAGCTGAATTGTTTCAAAGGAAACACCAACAATTACTGCGGAGCACGTGGCTTATCATTGCTAGCGTGCGTGAATAAAATATTTTCTTGGGGCTATCTTGCAGTGTGGCCGGCAACAATAAGACATCGCTAAGTGAAAACAAAACAATAATGAGGCATTGTTTGGCCGGGCAATTTACTTTCTACCTCTCCCGGAAAACCAAAATGTCAAAGCCGCCAGGCTAAAGGTTTCAACTTTGTTCTACAAATAGCGTAAAAAGCGTATTTATTTACTTCCCATAGAAATATTTAAAGTGGCACTATCACCGATTGAAAGCAGACGAATTCTGACAACATCTAGCGTTTGCTTGCACCAAGCGAAGGAATGCATAATGACATTTCTTTTAACGAAACAAACAAGCCACGACATCCTTCATTATTGAGTGAAAATATTGTTCATCCTCGTGCACCTGCGTGCAAGCTATAAAGGTTAACAACCATTTGTATATTGAGCGCATAGCATAATGGCTTCTGCTCAGCTTAAGTATGAATAAATAAATAAATAAAGGTTAACAATATCAATGTCGCTAGATGGTGCCACGGTATTTTCGTTCGCATTTCAATCGGTGATAGTGCCACTTTAAATGTCAGTGCCTGGGGTTGCAGATTGAGTGAGCGAATCGTAAATTTGATTGACGAAACTTAATTCGGTCAAACACGGAGATACACATGAGCACCCAAACAATAACGTTGTTTTTTTTTGTGTGTGTGTGCCAAACAACAACTCTTGGTTGGTGGCGTTGGTCGGTTGTGGGACTGGACGCCCAGCCATTATGCCAAACTGGAAATAAGCAGTCGTTCACAGTGTCTGTCACCACGGTGACACTGAATGCAAGAGCGAAAAAGGCTTTACAGTAGTAATGGAGATGCGCTGATTGAGTGAGCGAAGCGAACGAAAATCAGCATTTGACACCCAGTATGCACGAAATTGCCGTAAAGAAACGTTATATTGATGATGCATGGACATAAACATGAGTGGCGGGCTGCACGATGCCAAAGTGGAAATAAGCAGTTGTACACAGTCCACCGTAATAAAAATTCGACTTCACCAAGCTGTCACTGCAAGCAAGAAGGCAAGGGGGCAGAAGGTTTATGGTGGTAAGGCAGACGTGCGGATTGAGTGAGCGAAGTGAACCAAAATTAGTGTACGCAAAATCGACATAATAAGGTTGATACTGATTAAAGAATCTTACTATGATGAAGCATGGAGTAAGCATACGTGTTTACTCCACGTGAATTTTGTGACCGTATCCCCTCCGTTAATATTTGGCGTGTGACGGTATCGATGGTGTCTACGGACAGCTACTGTCGCGTAGTTTGGCACCTGAACGTAGAATTTGGATTGGTCGTTTCATTCTGGAGTTACGGGTAGAATATATATTTATTTATCGGGGCCGCGGTCCGCACCCACTTTAATCAATGATATTACACACAGCAACCCACATTAATTCCAGTACATGAACCAAACACTAACTCACATCAAACACATATTAACACATGAACCGAATCAGTTCAACCAGTCTAGTGATGCGAACTCTATTCGTTTCTCTCTTTCCACTGAGGCTGAACAGAGCTCTTCCCACTGTGCACGGTGGCTCCACATGCACTGTTGCGTCAGTGCCCACCGAGTGACGCATTCCTATCAGTTAAACAATATGCACCCAGTTTGATTCTCCACTGTGTACAATGGCAAATGGTAGGGGGAGAAAATAAGATGGGCCGAATGACCAGTTTCATTGTTTTACATTGTTTAAAACATTTTATTAGGCAACAATGTGAATCAGCAAACGCCAGGAAAATACTGATAAGTTGAAAGGATCGACAATTTAAGTGCACGACAGACATACAGCAGCACCGTACCAGTGTTTCAAACAGTGTCTCTAAGACCAGCCGTGCGTAGCCTCTAGTTTTTTTGTAACTTTGCTCGATTTTCATGGAGTTAATTGTTGTCAGCCTTCAAATGACGAAAACCTTCTGGGAAGCTTAACAAGTTTTGTTTTACACAAATTTGGTTAATGCTTCGGATACAACCCTAGTAAGAACACACAGCCGGCCTTCAAAGGTACACGGCCAATTGGGAACACAGTATTTTTTTTTTAAGTCCCGTATTGGTTAGAGACTGGATCTGAAACGACGATTTCTTGGTTGGGAGGCCGGGGCTCTTGACCACTGGGCTTCTACTGCTCCCTTTATTTGGGGTCCCTGTGACCTCTCAGAAACTGCGCGTTGTGCGGTGAACTTTAAATCGGGCCTTCACCTTTTAGGGATAACTGTGGCCCTCCCACACGTGTCTCAAATTGACTAAGATGCTTGTTAAATCATAATGTTGATGGTGTAACGTAACAAATCACTTTTCAGCTTATCCACTGCACACGATTTTCACGAAGTTCGTTGGTATCACGAATTCAAAAGACGAAAACTGAGCCGCTGGAATCCTTAACAAGTTTTGTTTTGTACGTATTTAGTTGACGTTTCTGTATTAACTAAGACAGCTCTTAAACCATGGCGGTGAAGAGGTAGCAACAGTAGGACTACTGACAAGCAAAACTTGATTTTCATCTTTTTTTTTTTAATTGTACCAATTTTATGACGTCATACAGACTATACGTCTTCCGGCTGTTTCCTCCGATCGACAATAATCTCAGTTACTCCCTGACAGGAGAGCAATGATTTCGCTACGGTACTCCCCCCCCCCCTCCCCTGGTGGCTCCACCCCTGGTTACAACGTACATTAAGTTGTCCGATAGACGGGCAAAAAAAAAGATAGTTTGTTTGCTGTAATTTAGTTGTCACTGACGTGGATGACAAGGTGGTTTGATGTAGTTTTCAAGCCTCATTCTGATTACCTCGTCACCCATTTTGTTACTACAATTTTAATGTTCCTACAGTTTAATTCTAGCCATCATTAATCATTATATCTTTTTTCTCTTGGAGTCTTGAACGACACGAGATTTGGCCTGCTTTTAAACTACTTTTTTTGAATAACTTTTTTTAATGTTTTTTTTTTGTGTGACAATGTATCTTTTATTTTAAATTCATACAACGTCCGTCCCCCTCCGTCTGCACGCATCCATTTTTTTTTTTAGAGGCGGTAAATTTAATTTGATGTTAATTCTTTCTTAGGGGTAACCTTGGTTAACGGAGTTTTCATTCACCTGTGTCTTTCTTGAGGGAAATTATTTAATTTTTTTTTAACCCACTATTTTGTGATTAATTTTTTCCCCCAATGACACGGAAAGTTCCGATAGGCTATTGCAACAATCTTTTTCTTTTTTTTTTAAATAATTTAGAAAGTCATGAAAGAGGTCCACCCAATGTTAATGACATGTAGAAATACTACAGAAAAATATGTCTTTAACTGCAGTTCAATTGCACATAAACTGTACTTAATTTGTACAGTACTAGCGCAGAAATGAAAACAAACTACACAAAAAAATCTACAAGAAAAAAAAAAGAAATGAAGCTAATGCTGAATTGCACTAGCTAATACACATAAATACACGCACCTACCGCTACATACAAGCAAAGAGTAAAACTATAAACTATATTTACAGGTATTTTGAAGGTAATATACGGTTGGTGACTAAAGACCTCGAGTGAAACAACCCCCTCCCCCCCCCACCCGCCGTAATAGTCCAATTATTAGTGTTTTTAACTTGCAGAAAGCGTTATGTGTTGTGTTGTAACATTACACACAATGTTACGCTGCTTAAAAAAAATTGAATTCTTGTATGTCGCCATAAGCTGCACAAAATCTGCAGACTGGATATAAAGTTAAATGTACAGAAAATCCACAGATTAATGGAGTAATCGTAACTAATATGCAGAAAATGTGCAAAAACTCCAAGGCTAATACGTATCCATCCTAAACCAAAACTGGTAGAAAAACCTGCCAAGTTTCCAAAAACGGTCGGCCTTTGAAGGTAGTGAAACCATTCCACCAGGGAAAGGCCGCCAAGGTCAGTCCTATTAGCCAAGTTAATCGCACTTACTAATAGTTCGAAAGTTAAATGAAAACTAGAACGGTGCGATTAACTTGGCTAATAGGATTAACCTTGGCGGCCTTTCCCTGGTGGAATGATATCACTACCTTCAAAGGCCGACCGTTTTTGGAAACTTGGCAGGTTTTTCTACCAGTTTTGGTTTAGGGTGGATATCACAACTTTCATAGGACTGTGAACGTACATAAGGTTACACCGTTTGTTTAGGATGCTTCAATCTCATTTTTGCACACACTGACTAACAATCGCTGATTTCGTTCGCTTCGCTCACTCAATCAGCGCATCCCCTTCAGTTGTTTTATTTATCCCTGCAACTTCCTCTTAATTTTCCAAAATTCGTTCACATTTAGTCACGCAAAAACCCCCGAAGGTCGCTGTTACTAAAACAGCAGAACGCGAAGCATTTTTTTTGGGGTTATTAACAAAAAAACCCATTAGCTCGTGTATGCTCGTATTGTTGCGTAACCATCATCTAACGTGCATCCCTTTATTCTTACGCAATCCACGGCAACGTTAATGTTTCTTTATTTTGTCCTTCGTTACAGATCAGTTTTTAGTTCGCCCAGGCTTTTACAATAAATCTAAGGACCAGTCTTGATTGTTCAAGCCATTGTTGCTTAAAATCTTTGGTTGCAACTTGGAAAAGAAACGAAATATAAATTCGCCGGTAGCAAATTTCAAAACCCTCCCACGCATTTGTTCTGATCCCTACAACCCCCAAACCAACAAAAGGACCATCCTCAGATCACCAAGCATCCGTGTGCAAAAATTCAGGTACGTAGGCCTTCGCAATTTTGCGCTAGCCATGAGCAAAACGTTTACGGCATTTAACATGGGAAAAATCTTATTAGCTAGTCAGCTAGCTAGCTAGCTAGACAGTAACATAAAAACAACGTTATTGACGCATCTTTTTCTCTATGATTGGTGGACACTCATCCTTTAAATTTTAGTTTTTCTTAATATCTGACCCTTCCCCTTACATTTTCCACAATTTGAAACATTTCTGTCGCATTGGGATTTATCCTCAACATGCCAAAATATGCTTTCAGATGCTTACAGTTAACAGACACATTTATCATTATCATTAACAATCAATTTTTAACAATCGGATGTCTACAATGGGATGATCTACTGTTACTTGGCGGCGACACACTAGCGTGTGTCTAGATATGAAAACTCACCATTGTTGGAGACAGTTTGGCATCACCAATGCACAGCAAATAGTGAGTAAACTCAACAGAACGTTTCAAAAGTGTCTGCTGAGTGAAATTGACGTCACCTTTAGACGCACCTAATGGATCCATCCTAACTTAGTCAATAAGCTCTTACTTCGTGTACTACGCTTAACAATCAGTCACCTCTTCAGAATGCTGTGTGTTACCTTCCCACACTACCTTGCCAATCACCAGGAATGTACACAGGCCCTCAAAGGGACATGGGCATTGGACAATTTACTTTTTGTCTGGGGACCTTTTTTTTGGTGTTTTGCCATTTTTTGCCTCAATTCGCACCCCTTTCTTAGTTATTACCCTTTTCTACACATCTTTGCAGCCCTATCTAAGATTTACTCTTTTCTGCCCCTCTTTGCACTCCTTAGATTTTTGCCCTTTTCTGCCCTCTTTGCACACTTTCTTAAATTATATCCCTCTTTGCACCCCTTTCCTAGATTTTACCCTTTTTTGAGCTGCTTTTTGCACTCCATTCTCAGATTTTGTCGGTTTCTGCCCTTCTTTGCAGAAACCTTTCCCCTTTTTCTACCTTTTACCTTTTACCTAATTTTACCTTTTTCTGCCCCTCTTTGCCCACATTTTTTTAGATTTTACCTCTTTCTGCCCCGTTTTGTACCCCTTCTTAGATTTTACCTTTTTCTGCCCTGTTTTGCACTCCTTTCACAGCTTTTACCCTTTTCTGCGCTTCTTTGCATCCTTTTCTTAGATTTTACCCTTTTCTGCCCCTCTTCGTGCCCCTTTCGTAGATTTTACCTTTTCCTGCTCCTCTTTACACCTCTTGCTTAGATTTTACCCTGCTTTGCACCTCTTTCTCAGATTTAATTCTTTTCTGCCCCTCTTTGCACGGGCCATTTCTCAGATTTTGCCCTTTTCTGCCCCTTTCTTAATTTTAGGCTTGTCTGCCCTCTTTACAACCCTTTCTTAAAATTGTGCCCCTATTTGCACCGCTTTCTTAGATTTTACGATTTTCTGCTCTTTGCACCCCTTTAAGCATCATCCTCCCGCTTCTTAGATTTTACCCATTACTGCCTTTTTTTTCACCACTTCCTTAAATTTTATCTTTTTCTGCCCCTCTTTGCATTCCTTCTTATATTTTAGCCTTTTCTGCCCGTCTTTTCACCCCTTTCTTAGATTTTATTCTTTTCTTCCTCCCTTACACCATTTTCTTAGATTTTAAGCCTTTTCTGCCCCCCCCCCCCCCCCTTTGCACCCCTTACTCAGCTGTGACCCAATTTTGCCCCACTTTACACCCCTTCCGTTGATTTTACATATTTCTGCGTCTCTTTGCAACCCTTTCTTAGATTTTACCTTTTCTGCCCCTCTTTGTACCCCTTTCTAGGCGGTGTTACCTCCATGGCTTGTTTTGGCACATTTACACAGCCGCTCCAGCAAATGACGGTCATTTTTTTTCTACCGAAAAGAGCACTTTGCGATGTGGGGATGGGGCTTGCACATCCCCCAACCCCCTAGCCCCCCTCCCCGCCACGTGATTACGTTCCTGCTAATCCCATCAGTTAGGTCGAGGCCACTTCTGCTCTACCTAACAACCACTGAGTTTGTTGTGTTTTGATTGTACAGGGTGTCCATTTTATCGTGCCCGCTTTAAAAATGCTCCCATAAATACTATTAAAAATTTGCGCTGTATCAAATTTTGAAGCCCAAACGTTGGGATTTAATAGGACTGCAGTTTTTTAAGGCCGCAGCTTTGGCATTGTCAGAGCATACAAACTATAGGACGATATATGGTAAACTGAGTTTACCGGACAAGTGGCAGATTCACGACTGAAGGCGCAGCCAGCATCGATACTTCCTCTTTGAGATTATGGGATGGCAGGCGCCATGATGATTTTCATGGGGTACACAATGTTGGATAAACACAAGTCGGACGAGTAGGATAAAAGTCAAACACGCATAGCTAGAGTTACACTCTTTCAAAAATTTATCCTGGCACAGGCAAAAGTCTGAACTAAGTTTCCAATAGCTGTTCTATTTTAGAAATTGGTGTTTACATTATTTTTAAGATATACAGCGTTTTCACATTTGTGGCAACCTGCTCAATACATGCATTACCTTCATCGCACAATTACGACAGAAATGATGAATTCTGGGATGTGTATCCTAGGACGATGGTAAACTGCAATATGGTAACAATATATTTATTTATTTATTTATTTTATTTACAAAATTATTTTACCCCCTTCCCCCCCCCCCCCCTTCCACACACACACACACAAAGAGCATGACAGCAATTTCAGATTAAAACAACAATTTCACGAATCTCATTCAGGCGAGAAGGGAATACAATCAGGCGCCGCCATATTTGTTATATGGCGGCGCCTACGGTTGTACCCAGTTCTCGCCTCTGCTCTCGCCTGAATGAGATTCGTGAAATTGTTGTTTTAATCTGAAATTGCGGTCATGATCTTTATGGGGGGAAGGGGGGGTAACAATAATTTTTTTAAATAAAATAATTAAATAAATAAATATATTGTGGAATTGGCCTTCGGCAGGGCCGTAAAGTACGGGGGGGGGGGGAGGGGGGGGGCAACTGCCCCCCAGGTATGAGTTTGGGGGGGCGCCAAATAATTAAAAAAGTTAGCGAGACGGACCTACACAGTAAATAAAAAACGATAGTTTTTAAATTTTGAACGGATATTCGAATAATTATCTTCTTATAGTGACAAACAATGGTCTCGAGGTAATTTGTGGCTGTTGGACATCCTTCTACGATGATGAGAAATAATACTTACCATTTCTAAAAATAATTCCTGAACTTGGGATTGAAACTAGATTAATAACGCAACGAATTATTAAAAGCCAAATTAGGTACGTTAGATTGATTTTATGAATGATTAGGTCGGGAAACATTTGAAAAGTTTTCAATTTAGAGGCCAGTGATTGGTTTTGGGTAGCTTTAGGATGGCTAAAGAAATAGATTTTGATGCTGTTATCGACACCTTTGCGGATGTGAAAGCTAGGACAAAAGAGAGTGTGTAATAGGTAGGCTAACAGAAATGTAATTTTCTACTATACGATGAAATACATTTTAAGTTTTTTTTAAACAGTGTTTGACTTTGTACTTTCGCGGTGTATGGGAAGGGGCGCCATTTCTGTGCTTTGCCCTCGGGGGCCAAACGACTTTGTTACGGCCCTGGCCTTCGGCGAGTCTCGTCAGATCTCATTCAGACGCGAATCGGAAGTTGGCTGGCGCCATGTTGGCGTTATTGACGGTTGGCCAAGTGTTGGAAGGAAGGCAGAGTGTGAAGGTTTGGAATATATTGTTTCTAATACAGTTGCGACACCCTGATACAAAATGCCAGAACAACATACAGTGCGTGAATGCATTGTTTCATGAGAAAAAACTCTGTAACAGCGCACGAAAAGAATTCTGCACCAAGTTTAATTTGTCCGATGTTAACAACGCACCCTCTCATCGATCAATTCAGAGAATTATTGAAAAAATTGAAAGCGATGGTACTGTGCAAAATCAATCCAGGAGAAGAAAGAAAACTGTCAGGACAGATGAGAATATCGAAACACTGCAGGCGGCATTTACTGCAAGTCCAAAAGATTTTGTGCGTAGGGCGTCACCAGAAACAGGAATCCGGAAATTACCGCTTCACACTGCTCTGATGTTATTTAAAACTGTTGTTGGTTACAACAAGATGGTGCCACACCTCAATGTTCAAATGAAACTCTTGACGATTTTACGAGGACACTTCAACCATAGTTTGATTTCCAGCCGAACCCAATTCAGCATGGTCTCTTTGAAGCCGAGACCTAAACTCATGCGACTTTTTTTTATGGTGTTACCTTAAGGACAGAGTGTATTGCAGCAAATCCCAAACAACAGATGACCTGAATGACAACATTGTGCGCGAACAGCTTATTTCTGAAGAGACAATAATCCGTATATTGATAACTTCATTGTCAGTGACTGTAGAATGTAGTGCATAATGATGGTGGTTACATTGACGATGTTATGCAGTTCTATGATCAGTAAATGAATAATGTAGTCAATTGGGAATAAATCCCAAACATGGTAGAGATTAGCTGTGGTACGTAATTTTGTAAATTGCATACTGTTCAAAGATACAGTATTTTAAAAGTGGACACGATAAAATGGACACCTTGTAGTTTTGGAAAGGTCCGAATGGCATCAAATAGCACTCGTGACGTCAAGTTAGGCCAAATCTGTTTCTAACAATGGTGAGTTTTGATACCATGGTGGTTATGGAAGATATGTTATTGATGGTAGAGGGCGAATTTTGTGCAGAATAGGCCAGACCAGATCCAATATCTGCTAAAGGAATCTTGGTAGCCTCTCATGCTACCCCGGCCAGCACTGACTGGTCTTGCCCTTCACGCAATAGATCAACTTAATCAAGTAGCACGGCTCTGATATAACACCATGACCACAACGGAGTCAGAATAGTTGAATCGAGAATTTAATTGGGTTAACGAGGCTATTGAGCTTAAAAATTATCTTCGTAACCGCACCCTTGTTCAACACCAGATTTTTTTTTACAAATCTTTTTGCGTTTACTTTTCAGAACAATGTTAGTTAGGTTGGTTATCAAGACACACGCTAGTGTGTCGCCACCAAGTAACAGTAGATCATCCCATTACAGACATCCGATTGTTAAAAAATTGATTGTAAATGATAAAAAGGCGGACTCACTAGCAGACATGTGTAACTGTAAGCAACTAAAATCATATTTTGGCATGTTAAGGATAAATCCCAATGCGACAGAAATCTTTGAAATTGTGGTAAATGTAAGGGAAAGGTGCAGGGATAAAGAAAAACTGAAAGTTAAAGGCTGAGTGTCCACCTTTCATAGAGAGAGAGATGCGTTAATAACGTTGTTTTTATGTTACTGACTAGCTAGTAACTAATAACGTTGGCCCCATGTTAAATCCCATTGACTCATGGCTACTGCAAAATTGAGAAGGCCTACGCCACCAGGGAATTTAAATTTCTTTTCTTTTCCAAGCTGCAACCAAAGATTTCTAGCAAAAATGGCTTGAACAATCAACACTGGTCCTTTATTGTAAAAGCCTGGACGAACTAAAAACTGAACTGTAACGAAGGACAAAATAAGGAAACATTAACGTTGCCGTAGATTGCGTAAGAATAAAGGGATGCACGTTAGATGATGGTTACGCAATAATACGAGCATCCACGAGCTAACGGGTTTTTTGTTAATAGCCCAAAAATAAAATCCTTCGCGTTATGCTGTTTTACTATAGCAGCGACCTTCGGGGGGTTTGAAATATCAACAAAATCTTGAAAAATTAAGGGGAACGTGCAGGGATAAACAAAACAATTGAAGTGAATGCGCTGATTGAGTAAGCGAAGCGAACGAAATCAGCGATTGTTAGCCAGTGTGTGCAAAAATGGGATTGAAGCAACTTAAGCATGTGAAAAATGGTCATACAATAAACTAAGCCGTGTCAATTTGGCTAATCTAACGGCTAATTGGCAATGGTAAGTTTGAAAATTATAAATGTGAAAATTTATAGAAATAATATTCCTCTAGAAAAAAGGTGCAGATGAAGATAAGACGGTGTAACCTTATGTACGTTCACAGTCCTATGAAAGTTGTGATATCCACCCAAAACCAAAACTGGTAGAAAAACCCGCCAAGTTTCCAAAAACGATCGGCCTTTGAAGGTAGTGACACCATTCAACCAGGAAAAGTCCGTCAAGGTCAATCCTATTAGCCAAGTTAATCGCACCCAATAATACTTTGGACGTTAAATGAAAATTTAAAGATTGCTACAGCGAGTAGCAACGTTCACGTTTTCATTTAACTTTCGAACTATTAATCGGTGCGATTAACTTGGCTAATAGGATTGACCTTGGCGGCCTTTCCCTGGTTGAATGATATCACACCTTTAAAGACCGATCGTTTTTGGAAACTTGGCGGGTTTTTCTACCAGTTTTGGTTTTGGGTGGATTCTTGATTACTGTGGAGCAGAATATCACGTATAAATTGTTTTCATGAAATTCCACAAGTTGGTTGGTTAATAGGATTAATCTTGCCAGTATTTTCTTGGTGTAAATGATATCACTACTTTAAAGGCCGACGGTATTTGGAAAGTTGAAATGTCTTTATTGGCACTGGCTGAACGTTACATCCTCGGAGTTATTCATTTACATTTTTAGAAACGTGACAGCTTCTCTTCTTATACCAGGAGTGACATAAAGATGAGGCCGAAGGGCTCGACGGAGTGTCCATGATAATACTACGGCAAGTCCCATCTTTCATCTGGGTCGTGACCCCATGCTGCTCAATATGAAATGACTGATCTTAATTTTTCTCGGATAGCCCACTTTAAAATTACGCTGTTTAGGTTTTAATCTGACAGATAGGTGCAAAAAATTACCGTTTGTGCCACGATTGGTCCTGGCGTATGGCAATTCCGCATACAAAACGTTTCACGGCCGTAAAGCGAGGAAGGAGATAGTTTCTTCGAGCCAAGGCCAAGTGGGATAGAAATCCCGTGTCTCACTCCCTGAAACAACGCCAGTTCACGCGCGTCATGGAAAGTTGGTGCCTTTTTTGCTTTGGTGAAATCAGATTCTGGCGATTTTGAAACCCACAGCTTCTCCTTGTGACAAGGAATGGAATACGAAGACAGCATGGGCACTTCTACCAATAACAGTTTTTAGTGGTTTAATTTACCAAGAGAATATTTTTGTGTTAACATTTCTTTTCCTATTCCAACGATTCATCTAGAGGGAGGCACTCAGAAGCATTTGTTCCTCCCAAAAACGAAGGTTACGACTTAAAATCATGTAGGCTACTTGCAGCAATTTCGTAGTTTTTTCCCCCCTTCTTTTACTTACGGAATGTTCTTGTATATTTATGTTAATTGTCTTAACTAGAATAACTTGGTCTCCAGACGGTACTGCTGGAGACCATCGGTGACCCAGTGACTCCTCCCTCCCCCCCCCCCCCCCCCAACAAAAAAAATGTGGGAAAAACTGCTAAGTCAATAATAATAATAATTCCAAAATGGAATTTGTAAATACCTGAAAGCCATTAAAAATGCTTGAAAGTCACTAAAACATGTTTGAAAGTCGCTAAAATTGCTTAAAACTGTAGTGGTTTCCAGAGTAAGCTTCCACTGTTCCCGAGCCTCCCAAGCTGCATTTCTGAGACTGTATTTTCATTTCCTTTGCCCCTCCCGAAAAAAATCAGTCAGTACACCACTCATCTAGAAAGAGAGGAAAGTTTACCCCTCTCCTCTTAATCGTTTGTCATCGTCCAGGAAAAAAACCCCACAAGATTCCAATCCAGTTTGGCTACAGAAGCTGACTGACTTCACAAGATGCTCACTCAAGGGTTTTTTTTTTCAATATACGTATATATAAATTTTTCGTGCCTTACGTCATCTGCAGCAAACTAAATTTCGTATAGGTGAACCAGTTCAGTTTTGAACCTTATACTAGACGATTTTGCAGGAGAAAGAAGGGGAGGAGCAAATGCGGCGACGCGAACCGAGAAACTTTCAGTCAAGGTATGGGCTGAGATATTGTCCAGAATAAATCCCGCAGCTGCTGAAAGAGTCTAGCATTTTTCTCATCCCTGGCCAACACTGAATTTTACAGGGCTCCTTTTTCCATTCACCGACCTAATCAACTTCTTCAGGTAGCTAATAAAATAGTCTTGTGGATTCCAAGTTAAAGTTGTTTGTAATTCTAGGCTTCTGTAAAGCTGCCTTATAATTATATCCCTCTGTGTTTGTCATTACAAAGAAGAAAAATAAGTTTACCAGTTGGCTGACAATGACGGCCAACTTAACACTGGAAATGGTGTCCCAAATGCAATGCATGAAAGGCGTGTGCGTTCACTCCGTGAAATGTCGGTAATATTTATTTGTGGTCTCAATATACACGGCAGATGCAATAAAATACGCTACATTCACCGCGGACTTCGCATTTGGATACAACCGTTTAGCTAACTGCAAGGTTCACTGGAAAGGTAAAAAATTGTCGTCATTGGTCAATCGAAGCTGTGAGAGAGGATTTCTTAGACCTAAAAATGTCCGATTTGGTGGCAGCTGCTGCAAGTTTCAGCAAATAGGACGTGGTGCTGAAAAGAGTTATGCCAGACTAACAAAACCATTGAACAAACATTAAACACGCATTAAACACACATTAGATTTCATTTAGAATCCGTTTAGAAACCCTTTTGAACACACGTTAAATTCTAGGCAGATTTTCGGCACTTCTATGTTAACCAGTCTTGCATCCGTTCTATTAGAGGGACTTGGTGCTAGAAAGAGTTACGTCAGACTAAGGCAACAATTAAGCACACATTAAACACACATTAGATTCCCTTTAGAAACCCTTCAAAACCCTTTGGAACACACATTAAATTCTAGGCATATTTTGTGCACTTGGATTTTAACCAGTCTTGCACCCATTCTATTTTTGGGACGTTGTGCTGGAAACAGTTTTGCCGGACTAAAAATAAACAGCGCTTAACCCATTAGGACTCACATTAACTACTGTGCTTGATCACTTTGCTGGGGAGGGGACACATACCACTTCGCAAAGCGTGTGCAGCAAGTTCCTTCCTGTTTTTATGACAGTTATGACCAGGAGGGCTTTAAATGGATCGAAATGTTGTAAACAGGAAAGCGAAATGGGCTCGAAAAGTAATAAATAAATACAGTGCAAACCTTTTTACGTTACCTTTTGGACTTAAATGTCAGACTGCCTGCGCGGGGAATTGAACCTAAGGACTTCGCCCTTTGGCTTCAAAGGTCGTGGAATTCCCTGCTCACGTAGTCTGATGCATCTGTACTTATATGTCGAAATGTAATGGTTCATTAACACGTTTGATTGCGTGTTTTATCAGTGCGTGGAGCTGTGCTTTATTCGTGTCCAGAAACTGAACAATAATCGTAGGGCTTGACAAGAAGGCGTCAGGCGAGACAGACTTGCTTTGCGATTGCTTCAAAACATGTTTGCGACTGACATGTCATGATGCAGGATAAACCCACTAGAGACCTAAATCTCTTGTAAACTCCATCCATGAACCACCCAGGCTGGGATTCAAGGACAAGGACCTGACATGTGGTCCCTGAACAGGAGCTAAATAAATAGATAGGCTATGTCTAAAAAAGACATTCAAAAGACGTTTACTTACGGAATTCTTCTGTACGCGCAAATGGCTCTCTCCATTGCTGCGTCACCATGGCTTATGTCCCCTTCCTTGCTTTTACAGACGATTGTGACAAATCCTAACCGATTAAACTGTCAGATAGCATTCCTATTACCATATTTTTTTCTCACTTGTATATAGAGCAGTGACACGACGTAGTATTATTGTATATAACTCTATGCTGGAGCCTTAATGGGTTAGCTGCAAGGGGCACTACGGAGAGAAACAGAAGGGCATCATACTGCAGCCGATGCTGTGAAGAGTGATTTCTTAGACCTAAAACGCACGATTTTTGTTGTTGGAGAAAACAACGTTATTTTAAGCCTAAGAAATCCGCTCTTCCGTTTTTTTTTGCCTCCATTTTTATGTAGTGCACCTTGTAGTTATGCCCTCCAATATGGCAGCAAATGTCACTGCTCTATAGTCTCCTTAGCATCCTCCTACTGAGCTGATATAATTGGTTTTGTTTATATCCTTTTTTATTTTTAAGTTAGTACCTTTATTGCGTGAAAGAAAACGATTGTTAAAAGCCTCGTTGGATACGGCAATCAAAATTATGACTGCGTATAAGAATCAGCCGTGACTTGCAATTCACGAAACGTTAAATAAGAACCTCTTAAAATTAACACCTTTTTTCCCCCTTGCTATATTTTAACACTTTCCCCACATAATTACGCATTCATTATCCCGTCAGTGAATACCGAAACTACTTTTACGGCGCATCAGCCGGCATCTTTAAAAATCGAAACTAGCCACAAAAAAAAAAAAAAAAAAATTGTTCCGTAATGCAACCGTGTAATCATCCTACATTCCTCGATCACCGTTAGGCCTAACGTTAAGCCTAATGCTTCGATCCACAACCTTGTTTGAGAAACATCATGTCTCGAGCTTCAAAGTAATTAATCCTGTGATCAACTGGAGTGGCAGGTCGGGAGTTATTAATAATTTTATGATCGGCACTATCGCGCTCAACCGTTTTTTCTTCTCTATAGTTTTTTTCTTTTCTTAGTTGTTTTAGCCTATTCCAACCTCCACTCGGAACACGGATTCACTTTCTGGCACGATTCAGGTCATGACCGCTCAAAGCGCGTGCACTCCACTCCGAAAACTACGTAACAACTTTCACTTTCAGCTTAAAACTGTTGGTGTACAACAGAGTGCGACTAATAAATCATTTCTCTACCTTCCCCAACACCCCTCCGCCCTCCCCAAATCGCCAAATACCTGCACGTCTTCGAAATTTAAAACCCTGGACTCTGCATTTCGTCTGGCTGGCGTTCCGTCGATGCGAAAAATGGCTACCGGATTCCATGTCGTTCGTTTTCGCTTGCAATATTTCGTTACGATTGCAACACGCGTTCTCAAAACCCATCTATCGAGCACGTAATGATGTATCACCGAAAATAAGCCGTTGTATGATTAATCTTGTAAACTTTGGCTTCACGCCTGCTGAGTGTTAAAAAGTTGAAACCCGTCCCCCTTTCGCAGCGAGAAGAAGAACACTTATAAGTAATGAATGAATCTCAACCCAAAACAAAACTTGTTAAGGGATTCCCACCAAGCTTTTCGGCCGTTTGAAGTCGTGATATCAATTAACGCCAAGCTCTTTTGCTTTTTAACCCCTCGAAGCAACAATTGTAAAGTTAAATGAAAAATGAAATTTTCAGTTATTCCATTTTACCTTTGAAGTCTTCTTAGTCTGTGTGATTAAATTGGCGAAAGAACTTGGCGTTCGAAATCACGACTTCAAATGGCCGAAAAATTTGGCAGGAATACTTAACAAGTTCTGTTTTGGGGAGATATATTTTTATTTTTGTCCGGTGTAATTAGCACTTTAGGTCGGAAAAAATTCTCATAAAGATGAAACTTGGCAGGTATGTCCGGAAATACTACCCGAGTAACATACTAAAAGTCCCTAAATTCCCATTGAAGCTTTCGCCGACATTTTGAAAAATGGCTACCAAATTGTCGTCGGCTACCAAATTGTCTATTTTCTTAAATTTTGCACAAACTATTACTCCTACTAAAAATTTTATAGAGACGTAAATTAAAGATAACAAAAATCTCTACAAGAATGATACTTATGATGTTTTCGTTAAAACCATCAGTTTTTTTGCAATCTACTAGTTTACTGAAAACATGTGATTTTGAAATTTAAAAAAAATGGCCGCCTCCAGCTACCAAATTGTGCATTCCTTAAATATCGCACAAAGAAGACCTAAATTAAAGACCTAAATTAAAGATAACAAAGACCTCTACAGAAAGGGTCCGTATGATGTTTTCACACACAGGATGAAAACAGGATGAACTTTGAAAAAATGGCCACCACAGGCTACGAAATTATCTGTTTAGTGGGGTGGGGGATGAAAAAGTTTCACATTTGGCAACCAAGCTGCCCCTTTGGTTTCAGTTAGTACATGGGTAGAGGAGTCTAAAAATCCCGGGTCATGGGCCC